>JBBPBT010000487.1:4750402-4798898 GCA_037974875.1 Cicer bijugum
GGGGGGACGAATAAGATTGAGACGAGGTTAACTTTGATCGCTTTTTCAAAGGTGGAAACAGTAGCCATGAGTTTCAAAATGGTTGGCTTCGATTATACAAAGTGTGGACAAATGAGGCTAGGTTTCAGAGAGTAGGAGGGAGATGGCAACTTGGATGTGTTGGATAGTAGATGAAGAGACTATTGAGAGAAAGAACCAATATAAATTATGAAAAGAAGGACGACTGATATGGATAGAGAACAAGTAAACATGAAAGAGCATAGGTAAGAACACTGATGCGAAAAAGTTGTAGAGGCCAAAAGTGGTAACAAAAGTAGAATGGATAGCACATGAATGTATAATACATTAGGAAGACTGGGAGTGGGGAAACAAGGGGGATAATGGATTATTACACCATTTTAATGAAGTACCCTTGCTCCAACAAAAAATGTTTAATGTAGTATTCATTACCATTCATATTACACATATGATGAAGGATGTCATTTTTTTATCAATCAATGATGGTCGAGATTTGGCTTCTATAATAGAGGATGCAAAGGATTTCTTCCAGCAATGTTTCAAAATGATTAAAGCTTGGGTACAATTATATGGTATCCTTTTAAAAATAAAATAAGGAGGTCTTTTAGAGCGCTTTTCCATTAAGCGCTGTAAAAGGATTTAAAAAAAATAGTCATATAACATAAGAAAACAATGAGGTCTTTTACAACGCTTATTCTACAAGCGCTATAAAAGATCCTATTAAAAATAAAATAAGGAGGCATTTTAGAGCGCTTTTCCAACAAAAGCTGTAAAAGGATTTAAAAAAAACAGTCATATAACATAAGAAAACAAAGAGGTCTTTTACAACGCTTATTATACAAACGTTGTAAAAGATCCTTTTAAAAATAAAATAAGGAGGCCTTTTAGAGCGCTTTTCTAACAAGCGCTGTTTATTTTTTTATCTTCGTTGAAAGCATGTACTTACTATATGAGTTTATTAGGTTGGATGGAATGAGAGTGGTCAGCCAATTGACCCCAACAACTCCATGTTTGTAAGTTACATTGGGGTTGTTGTTCGTCAGAATATCTCCATCACTATTGACAATTGGAGAGATAAGGTGTTGAAGGAAACATAAGATATATTGTGGACTGATATACAAGTAACTTTTTTGATCTACTTTTTTGTCATTTATAATTTTTTCTATTGAAATGTTTTACTCAAACTATATCTTTATTTCGTTTGCAGATTTTTTTTGCTGTTGACGAGGTGAGAAAGAATTACGTGTTGAGAGTTGCCGGGAAAATACACCACGGTTTTAGATCTCATCTCTCAAATTTCTATCTAAAAGATCGTGATGGAAATATGAATGCTGAAGCTCCAAAAATATATAAATATTATATATCAAATGACGAATGGAGCGCATTTGTAGCAAAACGTTTGGACCCCGCGTTTATGGTAAGTGATTAATTTATTAGCATTTGTGTTTTATTATTCATATTCATACCGTATTTTAAATTTTTACACGATTGTTATTTTTTTATATAGAATATATGTAAGGCAAATGGCGAGAGGGCAAAAAATCCGACGCACCCATACAAAAAATCACGTATGGGATATGCATGTCTAGAGCAAAAACTTGTAAGTAATTAAACATCACTTTTATATAATGTGGTACATTATATTATAAATTATAGTTTCTAACTAATATGTTGTTTATAATCTTAACGAATAGCTACAAGACACCCAACCCGATCAACCGTTTGGTCGTCATATCTTGTGGAAGGAGGCTCATCTAAATAAGGATGGAGTGGTTGATAACTAAAATATTCAAAAAGTAATAGAACTTTGTGTACGTATATTATCACTTTAATATTTTTTAATATTATATTTTAAAAATGATATTGAACTTATCTTTTTAATCCTACGTGTATTTTAGGAGAATCTCGAACAAAGTTCGGAAAATTAAGTGGACAACAAAGCTATTTGTAGGGACATTCTCGGTAAAGTGTTTAATATTCCTGAATATTCCGGTCGCGTGAGGGGGAAAGCATTTGGCGTAACTCCTAAAATCTATTTTTCACAAGAGAAGCGCCAAAATCCATCTAATGAAGAAGTATTAGAGAAGCTCAAATTCCTATCAGAGCAAGTGACATTGTTGGTGAAGATGAATGGAGACAAGAAACTTTCGGATCAGCTCCAACGTGAAATACAAATGGAGAGTGAAAACGCGAGTTGCAACATTGGTCTCAAAAGTCTTCCCAAGGTAATTAATTACTTAATAAAATAAGAAATTCATTCAACCTAATTGTTTCACATACTTATGTATTAACCATTGATTTAGGGTGTCACTGATGTAGCTAAATATCACTAGAAGGGGGGTTGAATAGGGATTTTGCTGTTAAAAACAATTTCTAAGTATTTTAAAAACTATCCTCTCGCTGAGGATGGCTAGCTCGAGGATGAGATTTTTCAAATTGTTAGATCTAACTTGAGCAAAAGAGTAGGAGTAGAATATGAGAGACACACACACAATTTTATAGTGGTTCACCCAAAGATGGCTACGTCCAGTCCTCACACCCTGTGAGATTTCACTAATCTTTCAAGCATATCGATCCTCAACCCGAGGATGATTACAAACTGTGTATTCTTTAGCTTCACCAAGCTTACAATAAATTTCTAAATATTGCCAAGTGTAACTAACAAGGAAATTACAAAGTGAAATGAGAGTGATTGATACTAAATACTTTCTCAAAAGATTTACAAAGATATAGAGTAGGATCAAAGAAAGTATGAAGTGAGGGTGTTTTGCTCTTGGTAGCTTTAAGATGATTGATCTTATTATGCAAGTGTGTTGTGTGTTGATGAAGATCAGCTTGCTCCAATTTATAGAGGTCTTGTGATGTTCATTTCATAAGCCAAGCCTTTTATGACCGTTGGACAATCCATTTGAGAAATGCCAAGATTTTTCTTTATAATTACGAAAATGCCATTCAACTCATTTGATATATGCATTCCATGTTCTAGTATGAGGTACCTATTTTCTTGGCACTTGGGGACACGAGCTGTCCTTTTCTCTTTCCTTTCTTTAATGTTTGAATATTGTGTGGAGTCATTTTCATTCTCTTTCTTTAATGCCTTGATAAAGCTTCACATGTGAGCTTTTTCTCTTTCCTCTATTTAATGCCTTGTAAGAACATGTGATGTCCTTTTCATTCCTTTCTTCAAGACTTTGTGAAGGCTTCACGTGAAGTCTTTTTCTTCTTTCCTTGCCTTAAGACATGTGATCAATTTATTTAGGACTTGTTTGTTGTAGCCTTTTTGAAGATTTGACTTTATAATCCTTTTAAATCACATAATAGTACTTGTAGCCTTTTTCCTATGACATGATGAGTTGCTTTCATAATGTGTTGGGATGCATTTCAAAATGTTGACTATAGGCACATGCTAATATCATCATTCCTCGTACCTTTCTTTTGCATTCTTGCTACTTTTCTTCAAAGGCCTTCCTTTAATTATATTTAATAGTATTTTGCCTTTATTGAATGAATCAAACAATTCATTCTTTAATACTATTCTGCCTCTGTTGAATGAATTCAAATAATTCATTCTTTAATACTATTATGCCTTTGTTTAATGAGTTCAAAACAGCGTGGATAGCAGTTTCCTCAGCTCGTGAGGCCATCCTCGACATTTTCCATACTTAGCATTTAACTCAGAATTTTCTTCTTTTTCCTTAACGAATGATAACCTGTTTTCTTATAAGAATACACTCAAAAACACATATTAGTCATTAAACACAATCATAATCTTTTAATTAATTTTGTTATCATTAAAACCAATTTGAGAGAGATTTTGTCTCAACAATCTCCCCCTTTTTGATGATGACAAAATTCTTTAGGTTATGATTTTTGTTTTATGTAAGAATGAAATACTTAAACTCCCCCTCAATCATACAAGTGATAATTTTGAAAAATTTCCCTTTTAACATTCAAGTAAAAGCAATTTTTTTTTTTGAGATTATTCAATATTGAGGTGAATAGAACATTCATAAACACCTAAAATAAATTCCTGCAACTTAAGCAAAATACCATAGGTTCATGAATTCAGCCATAACATCAACAAACATAATTTGAGTTTAAACAACCATAACATCAATAAGCAAAACATAATATGAGTTTAAACATGTTATCAAAGAGTTAACCAACATAAGACAAAATATAATCCATAATCTGACTCCCCCTGAATTAAGTCAACATCAAAATGCATAAAAAAATTAAAACAGAGTCATTCAATGGAAGATGAATCTTTAGAGGATGAAGATGTAGTGTTGGGGGCAAAAGAGAACTGGGCCGGTAGCATAGGAGGCTGATCATTTGCAGCAGCTGAGCGATGGTTTTT
Organism: Cicer bijugum; assembly: GCA_037974875.1. Lineage (NCBI taxonomy): Eukaryota > Viridiplantae > Streptophyta > Magnoliopsida > Fabales > Fabaceae > Cicer > Cicer bijugum. The sequence goes on from JBBPBT010000487.1 coordinate 4,754,781, forward strand.
TGAAAGTGAGAAATGTTAATCAACAATTTCTTTTGGTATTTCCTAATGGTCTTTAGTAGCTTTAAAAACCTTTTGTTCTCAGTTCCTGCCGATTTCATGCTGGTGGTTGAATCATCACGAGCCCTTTTGGAGTTTGAACTTTTAGCCTTATCCTTGGAGAAATTTTCAAAATATGGGGCCAAAGGAGTTTTGGATTTTTTTTTGTAAATCTGGATCAGAATTAGATGAAGCAATATTTGGAGAGATAGGAGAAGAGTTCAGACTTACTTGAGATGGTAATGTGGATTCTTTCGCATGCATGTTCCTATGAGGACTTTTTGAAGAATGATGATCATATGATACATTTAGATCAAAGAATAAGTCCTCACCATCATTAACCGAAGGAGCGACAATATGTGTTGATGGATCCTTACTGACTTGTGGAGATTGAGGAAGTGTTGAGCCAGTGGAGTTAAATGAGGGGGTAAGAGAATGAGATAGTGGAGATGCATACTTTTGTTTCTTTGAGTCAATTTTCTTCTTCCTTAAGATGGGGGTTTGTTCAGGCAGATCAATGCGCATTTGTTTGATATTTTTCATAGAAAAGAAATTATTGCACTGAATACTCTCTTCATCATCAAGTGGTACCTTAAAGAACTTAAAGATTTTGGTCAAGATCATCTCATTGGGAGCTGATCAACCCACGATGGTAGCATTCAACATGTAGCTAAATATGATATTGCCCAAATGAAGGGGTGTTCCAGTCAGCAAATGACGAATGATCAGAATATCAAGTTCAGTTACCTTTTCATAACTCCCAGCTCGAGGCGCTATCGAGTGAACACAAATGTTGTGATAAATCCGACACATAGGTGGAAGGTTTGAAGCTACGAGAGGTTTACAAGGATTTATCCAGATATTTTGAAGAACTGAAGTTCGAGTGACCATATACTGCATATTCCAAGTTTCAGCAAAACAGTGCGCTCCAGCATCTTGTATATCAAGGATTTGGCATAGTGAAGTGGGGTTTACGTCCAAGTGTACTCCCTTAAGTAAAAAACTGAAACCAGGGCTTCCTTTACAGCCATTGCATGCAGCATAGAATGCCTTTACTAGCCGTGGGTATTGCGGTTCATTCACTCTAAAAAAGGAGGTCCATCCTAACTTATCAAATACTTTTGCAACATTAAAGCCACCATTTTTCAAATTGATTAGGTCAATATGCTTGCCATGGACCACAGATTTGTTAAACCATTTTGAGGTGTAATTTAACTCCGAATCTGTGGATTCAAAGAGAGGAACAGGAGTTGGTTTGGATGAACGAGATTTCTTTGGAGTCGGTTTATGTTGTTCAGAAGATTTAGTTTTTGAGGTTTTTGGAGTGAAAGGTTTGGATGATGATTTAAGGATCGATTTAGCCGAGATATTTCCTTTTGAATTGTCTGAATCAATCACATACACAGTAGAGTCATAAGTAATCTTTTTGTTTGACTGGACATCCCTATATTGAACTCTTGAAGAACGTCTGGTTGAGGCAGTGCATTTTGAGGATGAGGCCTTCTTGGGTTTTTTAGAAGGAGGTTGAGGAGGTGCCCTAGGAGGAGATACTGACTTTTGTTTTATTCCTTGTCCAGTGGATTCAGAACTTGAGTAGTTTTGTGAGTCAGTTTCTGGATCAAAAGGAGACATTTTTCGCTTGGCAGTAGTTTTGATGCGTGCCATTGTTGTTGAGAGGAAGAAAACGAACGAGAATGGAATTCATGATGAAGAAAGAGAAAGGGAAACTAAATAACTTGGAGAGAGAAACATATGGAAGAGAGAGGAAAAATGAAACATGGAGAGAGAATGAATTAAAGATGGAGAGAGAAGGAAATTGAACGGAAAAAGAATTTAATAAAAATGAAGAAAGAAAAATTTAATGAGATATGTGAGTGGGAAGTTGAAAACATGAGAGAGAGGGAAAAACTGATTGATTGAAGGAGAGAGAAAAGAAAAGAAATCAGAAACGTGAGAGAGAGAAAGAGGAGACGGGAGCCGTTGTTGAGGCGTGATGATAATGAAGCGGGAAACATGATGGATTGCATTTAATGCAGTCTGCGCATTTATGAGGAATGGGAAGTATCCAACACGTGCTAACCATTTGACCAATGAATAAAAGGAGGCACGCACATGTCCTTGACTGATTTATCAAGAGGAGATTTCACCTAAAAGTGCCTAAAGTCTTCCTATCTAATTTTTGACTTATTTTGAGGGATAAGATTTGCCAAATATTTGTCACATAAAATTTAAATAATAAATGCCAAAAATAACGTTAAAAATAACAAACAGTAATAAAAAATTTAAATTAAAAAACATTAAATTATTTAAATAACTTTGGGAAAATTTATGATGGAGAGTTCTTCTAAGATGAATTTAAACCGATCCTCTTGGAGAGGTTTGGTAAAAATATCAGCCAATTGATTTTCAGTGTCAATGAAAATTAATTCTATATCACCCTTTTGAACATGATCTCTTATAAAATGATGTTTAATTTCAATATGCTTGGATCTTGAATGTTGAATGGGATTTTTAGAAAGATTAATGGCACTTGTATTATCACAGAGGATGGGAATTTTTGTGTACCTTAAAGAGTAATCTTCTAGTTCATTCTTTATCCATAGAAGTTGTGAGCAACATTGAGCAGCTGATACATATTCAACCTCTGTAGTTGAAAGAGCAATAGTACTTTGTTTTTTGCATGAACAACTTATTAGAGATTTACCTAGAAGTTGGCAAGCTCCGCTTGTGTTCTTCCTTTCAACTTTATCTCCAGCATAATCGACATCACAATAAGCAGTGAGATCAAGATTTGAACATTTTTTGAACCAAATTCCCAGATTAATAGTTCCTACAAGATATCTAAAAATCCTTTTTACTGCGGTAAGATGAGATTCTTTAGGAGAAGATTGAAATCTTGCACAAAAAACGACTGCAAAGACTATGTCCGGTCTACTGGCTGTTAGATATAGCAAGGATCCAATCATCCCTCTATACTCTTTTTCAGATATTGGAGTTCCTTCATCATCTTTGTGGAGTATGGAGGATGGATGCATAGGAGTTCCGTCGTCCATTGTGCTTGAGGTTTCTCATCAGATGTTGCATCTGTGTTGTTGATTCTAATGACATGGTCTCCATTTTCCACCACAGGCCACATGTTGTTGACTTGTGATATGAGAAATAGCCTCATCTTACCTTTCCAGTGGTAGTAATCTGTACCATCAAAGTAGGGAGGTCGGTTGGATGATCCTCCTTCAGGAATATACTTAGCTTTTGACATTTTTCTTTTTTTTGGATCTTTTTCTCTTACACTGTTAGGTGTATTTTTTTGAGAACCTTGCTCTAATGCCAATTGATGTAGCTAAATATCACTAGAAGGGGGGTTGAATAGGGATTTTGCTGTTAAAAATAATTTCTAAGTATTTTAAAAACCATCCTCTCGCTGAGGATGGCTAGCTCGAGGATGAAATTTTTCAAATTGTTAGATCTAAGTTGAGCAAAAGAGTAGGAGTAGAATAAGAGAGACACACACACAATTTTATACTGGTTCACCCAAAGATGGCTACGTCCAGTCCTCACACCCCTGTGAGATTTCACTAATCTTTAAAACATATCGATCCTCAACCCGAGGATGATTACAAACCGTGTATTCTTTAGCTTCACCAAGCTTACAATCAATATCCAAATATTTCCAAGTGTAACTCACAAGGAAATTACAAAGTGAAATGAGAGTGATTGATACTAAATACTTTCTCAAAAGATTTACAAAGATATAGTGTAGGATCAAAGAAAGTATGAAGTGAGGGTGTTTTGCTCTTGATAGCTTTAAGATGATTGATCTTTTTATGCAAGTGTGTTGTGTGTTGACGAAGATCAGCTTGCTCCAATTTATAGAGGTCTTGTGATGTTCATTTCATAAGCCAAGCCTTTTATGACCATCGGGAAATCCATTTGAGAAATGCCAAGATTTTTCTTTATAATTACGAAAATGCCATTCAGCTCATCTGATATATGCATTCCATGTTCTAGTACGAGGTAGCTATTTTCTTGGCACTTGGGGACACGAGCTGTCCTTTTCTCTTTCCTTTCTTTAATGTTTGAATATTGTGTGGAGTCATTTTCATTCTCTTTCTTTAATGCCTTGATAAAGCTTCACATGTGAGCTTTTTCTCTTTCCTCCATTTAATGCCTTGTAAGAATATGTGATGTCCTTTTCATTCCTTTCTTCAATACTTTGTGAAGGCTTCACGTGAAGACTTTTTCTTCTTTTCTTGCCTTAAGACATGTGATCAATTTATTTAGGACTTGTTTGTTGTAGCCTTTTTGAAGATTTGACTTTATAACCCTTTTAAATCACGTAATAGTACATGTAGCCTTTTGCCTTTGACATGATGAGTTGCTTTCATAAAGTGTTGGGATGCATTTCAAAACATTGACTATAGGCACATGCTAATATCATCATTCCTCGTACCTTTCTTTTGCATTCTTGCTACTTTTCTTCAAAGGCCTTCCTTTAATTATATTTAATAGTATTTTGCCTTTATTGAATGAATCAAACAATTCATTCTTTAATACTATTCTGCCCCTCTTGAATGAATTCAAATAATTCATTCTTTAATACTATTATGCCTTTGTTTAATGAGTTCAAAACAGCGAGGATAGCAATTTCCTCAACTCGTGAGGCCATCCTCGGCATTTTCCATACTTAGCATTTAACTCAGAATTTTCTTCTTTTTCCTTAATGAATGATAACCTGTTTTCTTATAAGAATACACTCAAAAACACAGATTAGTCATTAAACACAATCATAATCTTTTAATTAATTTTGTTATCATTAAAACCAATTTGAGAGAGATTTTGTGCGACAGTCACTCCTTGCATGTTGTAATTATCCTCCCCTACTCATCGCAAGGTCGGAAAAGGAACATTGTACAATACTTATGGAGAAGTATTTCACAACACGTCGATCCCTGTGGGCCATGTCAAAGTATAACCTGTTATTGCTTTGGAATCAAATGCACCGTTGCCTATACCGGACAATGATGCAGATATGAAGTTTTTGGGCGAAGCATTTGGTAGTTATGTGGCATGGCCCACACATCTTGTTGCCCTTGATAAGGTATGTTTAATTAATTGAAATGTATGTTTAATTGATATGTATATTTAATTGCACGATATATGATTATGATTATATTTAATTGCTGATTTTTTTCGTTGTTAACATCAATTTCACATTTAATTAGATTCAGACAAAGCCTAAAGGGAATGATAAGAAGATTCCCAGAAACGAGTCAGTTACATCACCGGAAAATGTTTGTCACATTTATTCTGTAAGGTTTGTCATTTTTTCAAATTCAATAAACTAACATTTAACCTCATTTTTTAAAATTCAATCCAATAAACCATTTGCACAACAAACCAGCTGCTAGAATAAACCAGCTGCCGCACCACAACTAGATGTTCATGGTAAAAATAAAGCCGGCAAACTTCAAAAATTGGATGATAATAAAGCTAGCAAACTTCAAAAGCTAGAGGGTAATAAAGTTGCCGAAATTGTTGCTAAAAAGCTGGATCGGGGAAAATCAGTTGTTGCTGCTCCTAAAATAAGTTAGCCATGCCTTGCTAAATATGGGTCGTGTCTTGACATACAAGTTAAAAAAGAATATGGGCAGCAACAACGATTCACGCATCGTAAGCATGGATAAAGCTATATTCGTATATGAGTATGAAAAACTACTTGAAAAAGAGCACATATACGAACTTCTCAACCATAAGGAGCTGAGTGCTATTGTCATCAGCTTATACATTAGGTAAAAATTACTTTTAATTGCATTTATTGGTAATTAATTTAATTTATTGGTAATTAATCTAATTTAAAATTTTCATTGAAGGTTTTTGTATGAGAAGTTGGTGTGCACACGCAGATTGTCAAATAGATTTTCATTCTTGTCTCCGCATAAGCTTTAGATGTTTAAACTCGATCCAGTGAATATAAAGAAATACATTGTAGATATCCTATTAGGAAATATAGAGAAGGATAAGTTGTTCCTTGCACCATATAATTCAGGGTATGTAATTATATATTATTTATTTATCTCTTTTTTAATTTATGAGATCTTAATTTATTAGTTGTGTAAACAAAATTGCCAACCAAATTTTTGTTGTTGTAGGGCACATTGGGTGCTATTTGCAATCAATGCGACCTCTAAAGTTATATACTATTTAGATCCCTTGCACGATAATTACAACAATCACTCTGATATAAAGACTATGTTCGACACGTAAGTAATATTCATTTATTTCTTGCATATATATATTTAATTTTTTTGTTAATGATATAATAATCACATTTATTTATTCAGTAGTGCTTTACAAGTTTTTCGAGCTCAAAGATGTGCTACAGTGTCAAAGCAAAAGTCAAATAACATCACATGGATTCCAATAAAGGTTTGAAATATATGTCTTTAAAATTTCATTTACAAACAATGCACAAATATTTTATTGACTTATATGTTTTATTTTATAGTGCCCTCGTCAAACTAACAACATCGACTGTGAGTACTATATATTGCGATTCATGAAGGAGATTGTTGATAGAAATCAAACTATTATCCCAAAAACGGTATGGTATTTTCATTATTTGTTTTTCATCTATAAAATATGTATATATTTGATTCTAACTTATTTATGTTCAATATTTATATTGGACAGTACTTTGACAATTCCAGTCCAACGTACTCTGAAAGAGATCTAATTGGAGTAAAGGAAGATTGGTGTCAGTATGTAATTGAAATGAAAATTATTTGATTTGTAGGGAAATAGCATGCTGCTAGGGATGTGAATATATGGTAGTTCTGTTATGTGTAGTTCTGATAGTTATATGTATATGAATAGGGCGCATTTGAAAAGTTGGGAATATGTAGTTATATGAATATGTATATAGTTTTGCGTTGTTGTCAATATGTGAATATGTATATGAATATAGTTTTGTTGTTGTGTAAAGTTATAAAGTTAAGTTATATAGTTATGTTGTTGTGTACTGATTGTGAAATTATTGTGTGAACTGATTGTAAACTGATTCTGGATGAAAATGATTTTGGAAAAAGAATTAAAAGACAACTCTTTCTAAAAAAAAGCCATAAAAAACCAAAAATCCCATTTTAAAAATTTCATTTACAACGTTTTTGAATAATACTAACACTACAATATTTTTGAGTTGTGGGAACAATAAAAAATTGTGGCGTAAATTAAAATATCCGTGGCCTAAAGGTTAGGCAACTGTTTGGCAACGGTTTATAAAGTGTGGCGTAGGTGGCCGTGGCCTATTCTTTAAGGCAACGGTTTTTTACTTTTGCCCACGAAGTCTAAAAAACCGTTGGTAAATACACTCAAAGAGGCCACGGTTTATTTGAATGTTTCTGGCCACGGTTTTATGAACTAGTTTTGACAATAGTTTATAAATGTTGCATATACAGTTAGGCCACGGTTTTGTGTAAAGTATTTATGTTTCAGGCAACACATTTATAACGTTGTCAAAAGAATAGGCAACACATTTATATTTGGATGTTTTAGGCAACATATTTATAACGTTGTCAAAAGAATTTAAATGTTGCCTTTTTGTTTAGGCCACAGTGATGAAAATGTTTTAAACCACACTTTTTATGTGTTCTCTATACTTTTCAAACATAAACATTCAATTTATCTAGTCTATATTTTTCTAAATGTTGCCTATAGGTTTATCATACACTCTCAATTTTTTGGCAAACATTGATAATTAATTATTATTGCTTGTAATTCATAATTGAACCTTAACCAATTGCTATTGAACAAAACACAAAAGAGTTAAACATAATCAAGTCTTGGTTAAAGTATATATTGCGAAGAAAAATAATTGTCTCATCAAAATAATGTAACATAAATATTACTAGATATCCAAAAAAAAAAAAGCCAATACATGATTAGATAAAAAAAACATCAAGTTTTTTATTCCTAATGCAACAACCAAAATTTGCATTGCCAAAAAACAACCAAGTCTTCAATACATTCCATTAGCTTTATGTATCTTGGTGATGATCTTCAAGTCCAACCTGGAAAGTTATTATATTATTATAAATAAAAAGAATAATATACAATTATAGTTATGAATATTAAAAAAATGAATCACAAATTTTTATCGCAACAACAAAATTAATGTTTTATTTAGGTATGTTAAACTACCTATTGGAAGAAAAAACTAGCAACATATCACAAGTACTAAAGACCAACAATTTATAAGTCTACAAGATACCTAATCATAACAATAAATCAACTTAATTATCTCACAGTTAAGTAAATCAAACTAATATACTTATACCTTTTCAGGAACATGAGTTGATGTAGAAGAATGGAGTGCCGCACTATTTGCAATACCTAAAGCATGTCCCATCATGTTATCAACAGCAGTTTCACTTAAACTTGGGTTTTGCTGCTTCAACACACATTTTAGAAGTTCCTCATATGCTTCCATCCTTTTCTTAGTAAATGACTCATATTCTTCCATCCTTTCCTTCATGCTACTAATTTCACCTTCATAATGTTTCTTAATGTTAGCAATTTCTTCATTTTTTTTTAACATAGGTGTAGCTGTTCTTCCATAACAACGAACTCTACCGGGCTTTTCTTTGCCGAACAATGATTGGAAGGCTTGGTCAGGAGGCTCACTAGAGTTTTCAATTGAATTTTGAAGTTTTGCCTGATAGGAAAAAAAATCAACGTTAAAATTTGAAAATTTAGACATTAAAAATATATAATGAGAAGGAAAAACATACAATGGCATTTTCTGTTTCTTCATCAATTTTTCCTTTTCTTCGCTGACGAGTTATGACAAACATTTCAGCTTGAGTGACTTCCTCCCCATTTTCCTTCTTTGCACGCTTTATTGGTAAAGTTGGTAATTAAAACTTATTAGAATAACTTGTTATTTATATATAACAAACACACATAAATAAGAATAAATATTGTACCTCTTTAGCATGAATTCTAGCAAAATTTGTTGGCCCCATTCGATGCATAAACTTCTGTTTAGCCCTATTGACAATATTTTTATTGCTAATGTTCTACAATGTAAGCAAAAAAAAAATTAAAGTAGGATATATATGCAAAAGATTCTATACAACACAAAGTGAGTAAAAACAATGTAAAATATGTACAAACTTACTTGGATGATACTATTATTCCAATATTTCAACAATTTCTTGAAATGAGGTTATGGTATGCTTTCAGGCCTGTTTTTTAACCTTTCCTAGAAGGTTGAGTATTTCAAAAAATGCGTCCTCTTGATATAACATTTGTAACGTCTCCATGCATCATTTATTCGAGAAAAAACAGCTTTCTTTCCTTTCTCTGGAATGATAAATTTACTCTGAAAAACATTGTTGTGATCAATATGTGATAACTAATTGATGATCAAATAAAGTATGGAAATTAAACTTTTATACCTGAATATAAGGCCATATAAGTTCCTCATGATTTTTGTACACTTTCTTAAAGTTTGTATAAATCAAGGGACAAAAGGCGGAATTCCTTGCAATAGTCCCAAGGAAATACCCTAAGTCAGTTACAACTTTGTCATCAGGTCCTATCACTTCTCTGTCATTGTCTAATGTGACTTCTACACGGAATTTTCTTCCATGTATATTCAAGCACTGAGTTGGTCCCCTGGTTTTTTTCTTAGTTGTCCCTATTTTGATATTAAGTTTACATAAGATAAGATAAAATCCTAAATATGAATCACAATTATATATATATATATATATATATAAAAGAAATTAATATTTAATCATTACCATTATGTTCGTCATCTTCATCTTGATCTTCATTCTCTTCTTCCATGACATATTCTTCCTCTTCACTTCCTGTATCATTTCCCAGCTCTTTTTCATCATCAAGTTCATCATTTTCCTTAAGAAAATCTTCAATTAACATTGATTTGCACAAGGGAATTCTTTTGGCTTTCTTTGTTGCACTTTGTTGACTTGTCATTTCCTCGTCATCTTCATTTTGCACCATTTTTTTGACCTTTTGTTTTGTTCTTGAAATGTCATTTTCTTTTGATGCCTTTCTCAATGGTGATTGAACTTCTTCATTATTCACACTTTTTTTGGCTTTTTGAATCTGCAAGGGTGATTTTCTTTGATTCATAATGGATGTTGATGCTTCATTTGAAACTTTTTTGACATTGTCAAACTTCTTTTTGGTTGAACAAAGATCCTTATTTGAAGATATATTTATTTGATCAATTGCTGCAAAATTTGATAACTTGAATTGTGCTTGAGATGCAATCTTAATTGAAGGACGCTTGACTCCTTGAATTTGCTTGTCTAACACAGTAGCCTTGGAACTAATCTTATTAGTTGATGGACTGCTTTGCTTGTCAATTGGTTATTTGGTTCCAACCATATCTTCTTAGTTACTCCAATGCCTCTCATTATCTTTTCACGCTTGATTTTAAATCTCCTTAGTAATTCATTGCTTGATCTTGCTTGAAGTAGCTCAAACTTGGAAGTATTTCTCTCACCTTGGTCTTGAGCTTTCATCTTTTGTTTTAAACTTGCTTCCTTATTCATTTTCTGTAGAAAAATAAATAAAATATCAGTAAGAGGACAATAAACAAAATTGTTTTTGTCAATATACTAATACCGATTTAAAAATAAACAAACCAATAAGAGGAATATAAAATAAGACAATATGATGACACCAAGATACTAACAGTAAAAGGAATATAAAAACAAGTCAATAGAACATTTTTTGAAAAGGACAAAATAAAATATATAGATTAATAGCTCTTCATCGTCCAAGTCATAATCATCTTTGTCTTTGAATTCCTTCATAACATGAGCAGGCTTCTCAACTATGGTTGCTGGAATATCTTCCCTAACCCAATTGAGGTCGTTTTCATTATTTGATGCATTTATATTTCCAATATGATAAAATGGATCATCCAAATATTCTTCTTGAGTTGTAGCATTTGATTGATCACCCATGTTAAACAGATCTCTAGGAACGGTTTTCATAACATAATGTTTGTTTTCATCGAAAGGATCTTGCACATAAAAACATTGGTGGACTTGAGACGCTAGGACAAATGGATCATTTTGATAACATTTTTTGTTGAAATGTACACAAGTAAGCCCATATTTGTCTTCTTTAGCCTCAAACCAATCACACCTAAACAACACAAATTTGAGTTGACTATAATAGTCTAACTCGATTATGCCATGAATTGCTCCATAGTAAGTGACAAGATCTGTTTTAGGATTTTCATCCTTAGAACTTGCAAAACTTTCAGTCAAAGAAACCAAAGTTACACCAGAATTTTGAGTTTTGCGTCTTGCATCACGTTTCATAGTGTGAAATCTATAACCATTGATGAGATAACCTGAAAACCTATTTGCAGCAACATTTGGACCTCTAGATAATGCTTTGAGGTGAATTGACACATCATTTTCCAAGTCTCGAATTTTAAACCATTCACTAAAATCTTGACCTTGTCTTTTGGCCTTGATCCACTTTCCTCCTTTAGTGTGACTACTAATACATTCATTGTACTCTCTACAAAGATAACAATATTAGTTGTTAAAAATAAATCTAAGATATGTTTTCATTACAAGTAGGGAATAAACAATAAACTATTATGGTACCTTATGTATGTTTGCATATCATCGCAATTGAACAATATGTATCGATGGGCTTGAGCTTTTGATGTTGAGTCTATTGAAAACGATTTACCATTTTGCTTCCCTCCTAAAGGTCTACCAATGCTTGAAAAGTAATCATTTGAATCTACTTCGCAACAATCATTGTTATCATAGTTTCTACCCATTCTATTAAGCCTTGTATGTACACTTTTATGCAAATATCTTGAGCAAAGAGTCAAAGCTTCTTCAGCTAAATACCCCTCAGCAATAGAACCTTCTGGATGAGCTCTATTATGAACATAACTTTTTAGTCTACATAAGTTTATTTCTGTGGGATACATCCATCGGAATTGAACAGGACCACCTAATCTAACTTCATGTACAAGATGAATAGGCAAATGAACCATTACATCAAAAAAACTTGGAGGAAACACCATCTCCAATTGACAAAGTATTTCAGCAATCTCTCTATGTAGATAATCCAAATCTTGCACTTGGATAACTTTTTGACATAGAGAGCGGAAAAAAGACCCAAGACGAATCAAAGGTCCAGCCACTAGATTTGGCATTGTGCTCTTTATTACTACTTGTAATAAGTAGTGTAACATGAAATGCGCATCATGACTCTTGTAACCAAATATCTTTTTATCACCAACATGCACACATTTTGAAATGTTAGAAGCACTTCCATCGGGTAACTTGGCAGCCTTCAAAACACCGCAAAAAAAAGACTTCTCTTGAGAATTCATTGAGAAAGATGCCTTTGCAAACTTTGTCCGACCTCCACCAATCTCTATTGTCTGAAGTTCCTTTCTAATTCCCATATCTTGCAGATCATAACGAGCATTAACATGATCTTTTGTCTTTCCTGATATGTCCAAAAGAGTCCCAATAATACTATCACATATGTTTTTCTCAATATGCATTACATCAAGATTATGACGTAAAGTATTTTGAGCCCAGTACGACAACTCAAAAAATATTGATTTCTTCTTCCATGGACCATCATTTTTTTTCCTCTTAATCTTCTTTCCAAATTCATTCTCAAAATCTTTTAAGTTTTCCAAGATTTCTATACCTTCTAACATAGGTGGTGCAGACCTATGTGCTTTCTTTCCATTGAACGACCTTTTATTGGCCCTCCAAGCATGACTAGCCGGTAAAAAAATACGATGATCCATATAACACATTTTGTGACTGTGTCTCAAGTAGGTAGAATTAGTGTTATAATTGCAACACGCACATGCCAACTTTCCTTTGGTGCTTCATCCTAACAACATAGCATACCCAGGATAGTCACTAATAGTCACTAATAGTCTTTGAAGTCTTGGAATCAATGGAAAGTGCCTCAAAACCTTTGCAGGAACTTTATGTTCATACTTTGGATCGTCAAACTCTGAATCTACTTGAGTAAATTCCTTCCATCGTGAAGCTTTACAAATGCAGTAGGTATCGTCATTTTCATGCTCTTTCCAATACAACATACAATCATTTGGACAAGCATGAATTATTTTATAATCAAGGCCTAAATCCTTGATTATGGCTTTTGTTTTGTTAAAAGATTCGGGAATGTTCAGATTAGGCATGGCTTCTTTCAATAACTCCAAAAGGGCATTAAATGATACATTGCTCCACCCATGAATACATTTTAACAAATAAAGTCGAATTATAAATGATAAAGTAGTGAAGTTTTCACATCCCGGATACAACTCTTGCTTCACCTGATTAATTAAATTATAAAACTTCTTAGCATCCTCATTAGGTCCCTTGTTGCCTTCCTCTTCTTTTTCAACGTGCCTAAATGTGTCATAAAGTAAACCATTGATGTCATCACGTGCGTCCACTTGATCTTCCATATAATCATCAATTTCCTTAGTCAATGATATTTGCTCTCCGTGGTTTACCCAAACGTCGTAGCCTTGTACAAAACCGAATCCTATTAGGTGATCGCGGACCACGTTTCTTCTTCTCCAACAAAGATTTCTACACTTGGCACAAGGACATAAAATTGTGCAACCTTGAGGTTCTCCTTTGGTGAAGGCAAAATCTAAAAAAGACTTTACACCTTTTCGATACACTAAATTAAGTCTATGAAGTGTAGTCCACTTTTTATCCATCACTCTAAATAACAAAAATAATAACATACAATTGAAGTTTAACACAAATGAAATTATAATATCAATGCAACTAAAAGTAGATTTGTACAACTAAATGTAGATTAAGACATTAAAACAGTGAACCAAGTGGAATATAAGAACAAAAACTAACCAAATCAAATAAAAATAATAGTGAAATATTGCAGACACAAACATGTAGATTCTATTAAAATAAATCCAAATATATTAAACACAATGATAACTATGGTTAATAAATTCATAATAAATCCAAATATTCAAATTAGCAGCAATTCTTAATTAACAATTAAATTCCATAATTCAGTAGCACAATATCACAAACAATTAAATAACTAATTGCTGCTCTTGGTTAGCATAATATCACAAACAATTCAATAAGTAATTGAAAGTAGTTGCGAAATTGGCAAGGTACCTATTGGAACAATTCAAAAATTGATGCTTCTTTGAGACCAATAAGTAAATGATGCTTCTTTGAGACTTATTGGAACAATTCACAAATTGGCAAGGTGCCTATAAGTAATTGAAACAATTCACAATTGAGTAGCAGAATATCACAAACAATTAAATAACTCATTGCTGCTCTTGGTTAGCATAATATCACAAACAATTCAATAAGTAATTGAAAACAGTTGGGAAATTGGCAAGGTGCCTAATGGAACAATTCACAAACTGATGCTTCTATTACTTATTCACAAAAATTTTGGTGATTGAAGAAATGAAAATAGTGAAAAATTGAGAGGATCTTAACCCTTTTTGTAAAAGTCTAATCATGTATTTGGCATCATGTTGTGATGACTTGGTATGCTTTTCAAAACTGCATTTTGCGATAAATTAAAAAGAAAAAAAAAGTGTTTTTATTTAGTTGTGCGTCTATGTAATTTGGGTTTCCTAATTACTATCACAAAAACTGTTGGTATAAGATTGGATTATTATTAACTATTTGAACCTAATGTCAAGCAGAAAGATTGATTCTTATCTAAATTTTTGCAGGTGCTTCAATGTCTACAAACAAATCCCCTGCAATGCTTCGCAGGAATCCACCTCCTCCTCCTTCAGTTGGAGAATCCAAAACTACCCCTCATCCATCTCTTGCTCCTAGGGGAGGGGAAAGTGGGGGGCAGCTTCGTGCTTTCTGGTCCACTCTGCATGCAAAGGATTCGCCTGTCCCTGAGGAAAAGGGAAAACCTATATATGATGAAGAACGATCTAGCCACCATGTGTCATTGAAACATGACAGAGTTCGTCCAGACAATGATCAGTTACTCAAAAATGTTAGTTCTAACAAAGGGGCCAACACACAAACTCAGACTGTAAAAAGCAATATACATGGAAAATTACCGAAGCCTGCTGCCGTATCAGCCAAGGACTTCGAAATAATTTTTTTTCCAGATAAAGATCATGCAAGTAAGAGGCATATGTCAAACATGGAGAAGAATAATAATTACTTCCAAGACCAGGCTTTTAACAATTTTGTTGCAGAATTTGATACCAATAAGCTGAACTCTGGGCATGGTAACAAATCCACAAGGGAAGAAGCATTGGAGTATTTGGTGGAGCAACTCAAAGAGCAGCTGAAGGATGATAACTTAGAGAAAGCTGAAATAACTGCGAAGTATGAAAAGCTTACTGCTATCTGCTGTTCACAAAGGCAAGAGCTGCAGGATCTCAAGCAAGCACTTGCAGCAAGAACTCCATCTCCAAATAGAGAGGGTTTTAGAGTATCTCCTGGAGTTGCATCATCTGCATCTTTGGTAATAAGCATTTTGTAGTTTTTTGTCTCAATTAATTTGCATCACAAATTTTGTTTAGGTTGTGTTTGTGACACATGGTTATGGTTATATGTGTTACATTCTAACTGTAACTCGTTTGGAACTTCAGCAGGATAGAAATGAATGGAAAACTCCTAATTCATAACCAAAGTCATGGCAAGCTTTCCCAGAGGATGCCGAAGGGGTGAAGTCCCTTTCAGCAGACAATGCATTTAAATCTGTTAGGTCAAGAAATGGTCAGCAGAACGTGCAGGCTACTCAACCAGCTTCTGATTTTGATTCATGGGGTTTCGGCACAGATACATTTAGTGCTGTTCATACTGGTAGCCCACAGATGCCAAGACCTGGTGAAGGGAGTAAAGCTCATGTTTTTGGTGAGGCAAAGGCTTTTGAGAGCTAGTCAAATACTCAACCTGCTGGATGGGCTGGTTTTTAACAATGGGAAAAGGTTTAATGGATCTATAATACTATGATTGCACCTTGACTTTTTTTTAATCTCATATGAAGTAAAACATAAATGGAAACTTGACATATATTATGTTTGATTTCATGTGGTTGAGTTTTTCTTTTTCTTTTGTGGATCATGTTATGAAATGGTATATGTTTTTCTGTATTTAAGATAAATTTCGGTAACATTTTCATCTCTATTCCGCATGATTGTTGCATTACTCTTTTATTTACTCTCACATTTTATCTTACATGAATTCCTTTCATTTTTTTTTCTTTCCAATACCATCTTTATGAAATTATTTTTCAATACCCCTCCTCACTCCTCCATCCCTTTCTCTCTCTCACTTCCCCTACTCCTCTGGTCCTCCAGTACCACAGCTCTCTTGTCGCACCAGAGAGGAAGAAAGCAATTGAGGAGCAAAATAGAGGAACGATCATCAAACAAGTAATGAAGTGTTTGAAATTCTAGTTCTACCATAGATTTAGCTTCCTGCACCTGTTAAAATAACAACTCGGTTCTTTACAAAAAAATCCAGCCACTCCTCTCTCTCTCTTCCAAAATATAAATTCACATTTTTGAAAAGTCCTTAACAGAGTAATATATGTTTTCAACAACACTTGAAACATGAAGGACATGATCATATCAATATGCAATAGTATAATCGATTTAAACAAGCTCAAAGTAAAAATAATAAATCCAACAAAATGACTTATTATTGACTTACTCGATAGCAAGACGACGACGGCGAGCAAGATAGCGACGACGGCGGCGAGCAAGACAGCGACGGCGGCGGCGAGCAAGACAGTGACGACGGCGGCAAGCAAGATGGCGAGAAAGGGGCTTTTGTTCCAGCAACACCAAGATGGACGATACAGATGCAGATGCGATTGAGACGGTATGAAGTTCAAACGAGAGGCAAGGAAACAAGGACAAATCAAAGATGAGATGGAGGCGAATAGAGATTGAGAACAAATGCGATTGAACAGAGATTGAGAAGAGTTTTGGTTTAGGAAGTAAGGGTTTTGATTTAGGAACTAAGGGTTTTGGTGTGGAGAGTAAGGGTTTTGGTTTAGGAACGATTTTGGTTTAGGAATTAAGTTTAGGCAAATAATTAAGGGTTTTGATTTAGTAATTTTTTTTTCTATTTTATCCCACAGTTATTTATGTATTGTGGTTTAAACATAGTTTAGGCAACAATTTTTATATTAAGGCCACATTTTTAATATGTTGTTTTAAAATCTTCTCAGACAATGGTTTAAAAGTGTTGTCTAAACCGGCCACATTTTTTAACCCATCCCTGAAAAACGCATATGCAACGGTTTTATGTTAACAAGCAAGAAAGTGTATTTTATATGTATGTTATAAACAACACTTGAAAAACTGTTGTCTATTCTCGTTTCTAGCCACATTTTTTAGCCGTTGCCATGATAAGTGTGGTTAAAAGTTAAAAATGTTGTAGTGTAAAATAAGAATGCACCTTTTACAGCGCTTTTTGAAAAATAAGAACTATCACCAGAGTGGTAACGAGGAATTATTAAATTATTCTTATTAGCGGAGGTGAGAAACGTGGATTGTGATAGTTATAAAAGTTCAAGACCCAATGGCGTGTCTTTTGGTTTATTGGAGGATTTTTTAGAAGAGCTAAAAAGTGACTTTATGAGATTCTTAAACAAATTCCATGCTAATGGTAGATTAGAAAAAGGATCAAACTTTATCTTTGAATCTTTAATTAAAAAAAAAAAAAACCCCACAAAAGATCACATATTATAGACCAATCTCAATGGTGGGTTATATGTATAATTTTTTTTTGAAGATGCTAAAAAATATACTGAAAAAGGTTGTTGATGAAAGTCAATTGTTGTGTGAAAAGTCATAAAAAACTTGATGTTGTACTTATAAAAAAAAGATAGCGCATATAGCCTAAAGAAAGAAGAAATATTTGTTACTATTCAACGTAGATAAGGCACGCGAATGTGTAGAATGGTGGTATCTAGAAGCAGGTGAAAAGAAAGTTCCCAATAAGATGGAAACCGTGGACTAGAGAATATATATGTACTTCTGCTCTATCAATATTGATGAATGATTTTCTAATAGCATTTCAGTAAATATACTGAATCGTTGCAAATAATAATAAAACTGTAGTATCGAATGTCGAATTCAATGATTGCGTTTTAGTATTGAATTATATTTAATTACTACAATGGAAAAAAAAATTCTTAAATTAATTGAAATAATATTTAAAATTAACAACAATAGTAAAATTGATAATAAGAAAAATGTTAGGGATCAATTTCACTTTGAATCAAACTTCGATGTCTAATTTGATTTTAATTACTTAATTCATTTATTCAATTATTACTGAAATCTCTATACTATTCTTGCCCTAATGTCTTAGTGACAAAACCTTTAATTTCAAAGTAACCCCTAATTCCTTAATAGATTTAAGATTAGAATTAAGCATTACTGTACAATAATTATCTTGTTAAATTATTGCCTTTGCAACTAATTTAATTGATTTCATTACCTGTATATATCCCTAAACTACAAATTCATGAATGTCTTATCTCAAGCATTCGTAAAGTCCACTTCCGTTTCAAAATACAAATCGTAGAACATTTTAGTTGTTATCAAGCAATAAAAAGCATTAAGTATAGAGATGAGAAAAATAATTCAATAATTTGTATAGCTAGAAATTAAATCAGAAAAATAAGGGTTTCATCTTGTTAAACTCATCCCTAACAAATAGAGTTTAGTTATTCATGATAGAGATACAAATGATAGGGATTAAGGAAGAATTATAAGAATTATTTATGAAGGATTCTTGATAAAACTACTCTAATGAAGTTAGAAACGGTCGTCTTTGAGTTTCTCTACTAAGGCACAAGTCTTCCAACTTTCCAATAGTCAAAATGATCCCTAAAAAGTGAGAAAAAACACGTTTTTATGTATTTTGCTGTGTGTCACACGCTTGAGGCGCGGATTGGCAGTGGCTTCAGCGCGAAATGCACTTCAGGCGCGCGTGAGGCGTACCACATCTTCTATTTGACTTTTTCTACAGTTTGCTCCTTTTTAAAGTCTAAATTGAGTTTCGATTTTTTCATAAAAGTTGTAGCTATAGATCTTAGCTTTCATTTGCACTTGTTTTGACACCAATTAGGCATCTACAACTCTAGAGATGACTGAAATAATTCACATAGGTCATGTTGATTTCTCACCAATATTCAGCACTGCACTAAAATAAAGTAAAAATGCAAAACTACGAAAAAATATCTACTTTATCTAGGAAATAAGAACATAAATATGTCATTAAATCAAAGAACTAAAATCAACAAAATATATCAAATAACTCCTAAAATTAACTAATGGTTAAAGATAAATAAAACTAAAATCAATGAAAAATATGCATATGAGGAAGAGTAATCATTGTCCCACGTAGGATTTCTTGAGGGAAAGAGGACATAGATAGGTAAACCCTCTCTCTCATTTCCTTTTCCTTATTGTTGCAAAAGGATTCAATGTTAAGAAAAGGCGACGTTGACGTGTGGGTATAAGTGTGGGAGTCAAGATGATTTTTAGGTGTCCCATCTTCATTTCCTTTTTCTTGTCAACTGTTTTTTTTCAAGCACCGTCAGGTATAATTTCTAAAATTGTATCTTTATTTATATGTTTTCTTTGGGGTTGAATTGAATAAAAAAAGTTAATTAGGTTAAATTGGATAAAATTTGCTTACCAAAAAAATGGGTGGGTTAGGGTGAGGGATGTGCGAAAGGGCTTGTGGTTCAAACTTTTAAAAGATAAATATGGAATATTAGGGGATGAAGTGCTGGGTACAAGTAGAAATATTTCTATTTGGTGGCGCAACTTAATGAAGAATGGGATCATTAGGGAGGGTCAATGAGGTATTTGATTTTTTAATAGGCTTATAAAACAAATAGGTAATAGGAGAATAATATTGTAATATCCTTATTTTTTCTATATGTGAAATATATATATTTTTCTCAATAATTTATAATTTCATTGTTATTATCTTATTTTTTATTCAATTATTATTTTTGAAAAATATATATGTGTATGACATAATTTATTTAATTTAACGGAATATTTTATTAAATTGTGTCAAAATCATTTTTTTTTTAAAATGAATATTTCTTTATGAAGTATTTGAAAAAAAAATGTTTATCATAATGATACGATTTACTATTTATAGAAAACATAAATAATAAAGATATAAATTAGAAATAAGCAATGAAAACAAATTGTTATAATTTAGGAAGAGGGATATTGAAATAGTCTTGATGAGAACAACAATTTCCCTCTAACTCTACAAAACATTGTTGGGTATTCAATTATGAGTATTTAGTCCCATATTGACCAGGAATAGTGGTTGTATTGGATATATAAGGAGAATGACCCATACACCTAATGCCTTAAGGTTTTGGGATGATATGTTGTGTCTAAAGTCTCTTATAAATCCTTGTTTAGCCCATTCCGAATTTTGTGCTCCTCCAGACTCCCCAACAAGTGGTATCAGAGCCGGGTTCGACTTGACGGGGGAGCAAAAATTAAGGACTTGGATCAAGTGGATCAAGTCTAGTGGTGGACCAAAAATGACTCGGATCAAATAGATCAAGTCTAGTGGTCAAGTGGTCAATACTCGGATCAAGTAGATCAAGTCTAGTGGTCAAGTGGTTAATACTTGGATCAAATGGATCAAGTCTAGTGGTGGGAACTCATAATTGAGGAGGAGATTGTTGGGTATTCAATTATGAGTCTTTAGTCCCATATTGACCAGGAATAGTGGTTGTATTGGATATATAAGGAGAATGACCCATACACCTAATGCCTTAAGGTTTTGGGTTGATATGTTGTGTCTAAAGTCTCTTATAAATCCTTGTTTAGCCCACTCCGAATGTTGTGCTCCCCGGAACTCCCCAATAAGACTCTGATGGGAAATTCAACAACAAATAACAATAACAACACTAACAGAGTAATATGCAGCGATAATTAATTTCCCAAACTTGCAAGAATCTGTGAGGAGCAATCAACAAATAATTACAACAAATAAAATCACCATCACAAAGGAAAGAATAATTTTTAACGTGGAAAAACTTTCTCAATGTGAGAAGTAAACAACCACGGGACCAAGCCAGTAATAGAGCTCCACTATGATCAAAATAAATAGAGCACCACTATGATCAAAATATGGGTACAAGAGAGTTTCAAATATGGCACAAATTCGTGCTCAATAACCAGCCAAAAACAGCAAGGTAACCAGCACAACAATCAGCCAAAACAATGAGAAAACAAGCATGAAATTGAGAACAAAGTTCAGCAAAAAAACCAGAAAAACTGCTACTGTCCGAGTTCGATTTCTCCCACCTCAGACCTCTGATCGACAATCCAAAATGTCAGATTGAAGTACCACGATTCACGAACCTGCTGTCCAAATTTCAGCCCGATCCGATGGTGAACGAAGGAGAAATCGCAAATCTAGTACAGCTGCTCTGTTTTATGCCAAAATAGGGTTTACTCTTCCTCTCTCACTTTTCTCTTTGTCTCTCTCTCTGAATTTAGCTCTCTCTCGCCCACTAATCTGACCTCCCTCCACTTGGTTAAGTGAGACTCATGGGTTTATCTATATCAAACATTAATTTTCATCCGGTAAAAGTCGTTATAAAGACTAGATTGTGTTTTAATCAATAGAAATCGTTATTAGCTACAAACTCAATTTTTATTCAGTTAAAATTTTATGTTGTGATACGTTGACGGTTGAAGAAATTTTTAGAAACCTTATTGATGTTAATAATAATAATTTTTCTTAGAACGTTTAAAAGTTGTTGTCATAGTTATTTCTTTTAGAAGATTAAAGTTATGATTTTTATGAGACAATTGCGTAGCGGTTCTGTTGATTTATAAAATAATAATAATAAGTAGTTGAAAAAATCCAAACTTTATTTGAGTAGGAGTTATTAGTTGAAAAACAATTATGTACTAAGTTAATTATTACTTGTCTAAAGGTGTGAACCAAGTTGAACAATAGTTTGTGGCGCATAATTCTATAAACAACTTTAGTAACGGTAAATGCATCACTCCATTCACTTTTCTACTTGAATTATATGTAATATTAATGCAATTTGATGTTGTGTATTGGTTATGTTTTTAGTTATCTTCAAAATATGTGTGTTATATTAATTATATGTTTATGAGTGATATTACGAGATTAAGCAATTTGCTTATTTTGATTGGTATCAGGTGGGATTATTCAAGGTGATGACTTTGTATCTTAACTAGGCTGGTAGGATAAGATTGGACGATTTTTAGTGGTGGATCTTCTCTGGAGCGACAAAGGTCACGACATCCTCTATCTTTTTAATTTTTTTTATATATAATAAATATAGATTATCATTTTTTTTATATATTATAACAGTAGATTATCAAAATAATAGCGATAAATTATTAAAATATCATCAAACCTTTATAGTTTTGAGAAATTGACATCCATTTTGCCTCCCCTCTCCAGCTATGCTATGTACCTCTGTTCTCTCACATGTTTGCTCAATTTGTTCTCCTTCTCTTAGAATTTATACTAATAAAATATAATAAAATTAATACAACAAGCTCTATATATAGATAAACTACCTAATATCGAAGGACAAACTAAATACTCTCGAACAAACATACTCTAACACTCTAGTTAGCAACTCAACTACTACTTATTACCAAACTATTACATGTTAACCATTGATATATGATATAGTGTGATACTATTTTTTAATTGTGAATTATTTTAATTAATATGTGTATTTGTTTAGGAGTGACACAATGTTTAAATATAAGAAAAATGATGCATTTTTCAAGAAAAAAGTTTTCTATAAAGATGAAAATCATAAAATGGATGTATTTTATTTGATTGAATTGTGTGAAGTTCTAAAAACTTGTGTGAATTGTGAAAATTGTGTGATTTGTAAAAATTATAAAACTCGTGAGAATTGTAATTCTAACTTTTTCAACTTGTCTACTATGTATGAATTGTGTGAAACTCTAAAAAAAACTATATGACTTTTAAGAATTTCAATTATAATAAAGTTAATACTTGTCGCTCTCCAGCTCCCCCCGATATTTTGTGCATGATCCGCCACTGTAGGTTTTGGACACTTTGGTTGAGTGATCTATTTTGCTACTAATTAAAGTGATTACATGCATGCATGCATTGGTGGCCTGAACCTAGTCGCGAGTATGCGACGAAAGTTCCTTGGGATACTAAACATTAAATTCCAATAGTGTGACTGTTTGCTCTACAAGATGGTGATATTTCATAATCATACATTGACATATAGTCTAACAAATAAAATTTGTGCATTTTTGTTGATTTGTGATTTTAACTGTTAAATAAAATATATGAATTATTTATATTTTTGCTATAACAACTATATATGCATGTTATTTGCTATGTGTTTGTTATTTGGAGATGACCCTTACTTTTGACAGGACATCACATATAGTGTTATTTGAGCGAATAATGTCGTAGACCAACCTAGTAGGAGAAATGCGAGGAAATACAATAGCTTGAAGTTGGATGCTCCGAGATACTTTTATACTGGTATGAGACATGTTGGGAAAATTTTCCACAAGTGTTCAAAGTTTTGACCAACTAGGATTTATTTTTGGGTAGTAAAACGTCAAAAGTTTTGACTTAAAGAGTTTTGACTTTAGGATTTTATTTTGTTTTACTTATTAAATTTACTTTTCTAATTGTGAATACTATGATTCATTATTTTCTTTAAATACAATTGAAAAAGTTATGTTTAATTGCAGTTTTTGTCCCTTTATTATAACCAATTCTTCGAATTGGTCCCTCTATTTTAAAAGTCAACAATTTTGATTATTCTGTCATATTTTTTAATTAAAAATGATTGCATAAAATACTTTAAATAATGTGACATATGATACGATGGTGTAGAATGATTAACACTCATGAAATTGGAATAAAACATCGTAAAAATTTAGCTTTCAACATCGAATTTTTTTCATATTTTTAATTTAATTAGTGGCATATAGATAACTAATATATTTAGATAATTAATAGAATTGTATGTCACATCATTAATATATATATATATATATATATATATTCCTTCTAGACAAACAAATATTAGTAATTAGTTAGAAGGGGGGAGGGAAATCGTTATGTTGCCTACTAAAACGGGTTTTTTTAATTAACAATAAAAATAATAGTTTACTAATTTCTTTTCACTAAATAATAAATCACTAGTTGACACTTTACAGTTGTGAATCTTTATCTTATATATTAGAAATAGTCTAAAACATATAATTTTGACTTTAAAACATTGTTTCAATAGCACTACATAAAATAATATTTTTTTTCAACATTTTACATTTACTATAATGTCGAGCTGAGAAAGTAATCCTTACTCACGCGACGTGTAAACGGTTATTTTACTGGTCTTAATTTTATATTAGGTCATTTCCGTTTATTTTATATTTATTTGTCTTTAACATTTTATAAGTTTTAAATTGGTCTCTGCTTGAATTATGCTAGGTAAAGTTGATCCATTATGTTATATTTTTAACACTAATGTGACATGACAATTAATATTTTAATTTAAATTTTATATTTGGTCCATTATATATGTTTTACATTTTGTTTTAATCTCTATGTTTTTAAAATTTTAAATTGATTGTTTACGCTAATATATCATTAGGATTTGTTATTCCTTTCTGTTATTAGAGTTTTAAAATTATAAGTTTTACGATATCAATGTCACCGGTGAATGTAACTCTTTGTCTAATAAATAATAATAGATAGTGTTACACTTTTTTATATAGAGTTATATGTATTTCTAGAGTAGATTTTTAGTACAAAGTAAATAGAATAAAATGTGTGTGACCTCAAAGCATACTTGCTAGAAAAATATATTTGTGATTCAAACTTAAACAAGAAAAAAAAAAGGTTTTTCCAAACAAATAGTTTGTATGAAAAACAAATCGATGTGAGGACATAACAAGCATACAAAAATTTGCATAAACAAAATAGAAAATATTAATTTTGTTTAACTAAAAATCTTCTATTTTGTCAATGCTACTGCTACCTATAGTTTGACAAAATTCATACTTTTTATCCTTACTAAACTTTTATTTGTTAAATAGAAACTAGAAGTTCTTATCTATGTATCACTATGCGAAAAATATCATTTTATAGCGCTCCTTTTACAGCGTTTATTAAATACAAGTGTCGTTGTAAATATATTTTAAAAATAATGGAGTCTATAACAGCGTTTTAATGACAAGCGCTGTGAAAAAAAATGATGTTGTAGGGTCATATAGCGTTTGCACATAATGTTTACAAGGCTTTTACAACGCTTGTACACAAGCGCTGTAAACTGAAGCGCCCTAACACAATGTTTTACAGCTCTTTTAGGACAAGCGCTGTAAAAGACATGCGCTTTCAAATAATTAAATTATCTATTACAACACTTTTTTCACATGCGCTATCAAGGACATGCGCTTTCAAATAATTAAATTACCTATTACAGCGCTTTTTTCACAAGCGCTGTAAACGACATGCGTTTTCAAATAATTAAATTACCTATTACAACGCTTATTCTACAAGCGCTTAAAATCATTCACTTTAAATAAAAATCATTTACTTTTTAAAAAATAAAAACAAATTTATGCACCCTCATCACCTCTACTGTAGGAACCCTCATATCCTCTACGTATTGTGCGACCATCTACGTTGTCTCAAGTATTTATTAATTTGTTGTTGTCAAAAAGTCTTTAGTTTTTTAATAATTGAAAACTAATAAATTGTTACATATTAAATCTTTTCTTTTTGAAATTTGTTGATCTATTCTGTTTTGAAATCTTTTATGTTTTGAAATTGTTATTAGATATGTTGATATTGGTTTCTTTTTGAAATTTGTTGATCTATTCAGTAGCTTATTATTTTTGTAACTGCATTTATATAGGTCATATAATATGGATCGGAAATGAATGTCTGCCAATCGATTGTCAAAAGAGTATGAAAATGGAGTGAAGGAGTTTGTTGAGTTTGCAATGAAGAATGCAAAAGATCCGAATAGAGTCGTTTGTCCTTGTTTAAAATGTTGTTTTGGAAAATGCATTAAAGAAGATGAAATTGAAGGATATTTAGTATGTAATGGAATTAATCAAAGCTATACATGTTGGATATGACATGGTGAGAAGAAACAAAAGGAAACATTAATTTTGAGAATGGTACGACATATGCTTCAACTGACTTCGATACAAATACATATGAACTAGACCGAGTTGAGGAGATTACAAAAGCAGGTGAAGAAGATCTTCGAGATTGTCCTAAAATGTTTGAGAGTTTGTTGAGTGATGCAGAGAAACCATTATATAATGGTTGTACTAAATTCACAAGACTGTCGGCGATATTAAAGTTGTACAATTTAAAAGCGAGTAATGGATGGTCTAATAAAAGCTTCACAGAATTATTAACACTCTTAAAAGATATGTTGCCAGATGATAATGAACTTCCCAGTCGAACCTACGAGGCTAAACGGATTTTGTGCTCTATTGGCATGAGTTACGAAAGGATTCATGTGTGTCCTAACGATTGCATTTTATTTCGAAACGAATATGAATTACAAAAGGCGTGTCCGAAATGCAATGTCTCTCGATATAAGAAGAAAGAATCTACTCCAACAAAAGTCGTGTGGTATTTTCATATAATACCAAGATTTAGGCGCATGTATCGCAATGAAGAAGATTCAAAACAATTGACATGGCATGCAAATGAAATAATTAGAGATGGAATGTTTCAACACCCTGCAGATTCCCCACAATGGGGAAATATTGATCACGAGTATCCTGAATTCGGGATAGAGTCAAGAAATCTAAGACTTGCACTTTCTACTAATGGAATGAATCCACATGGTCTTCAAAGCATCTCACACAACACATGGCCTATGATTTTGTTGATTTATAACCTACCTCCATGGTTATGTATGAAGCGTAAGTTTATGATATTGTCTTTGTTAATTTCTGGACCCAAACAACCGGGGAATGATATCGACGTATACTTGACTCCTTTAATTGAAGATTTAAAAATTATGTGGGAGGCAGGTGTGGAAGTTTATGATGGGTATAAGAAAGAATGTTTCAATTTGAGGGCTATGTTGTTCGGCACAATTAATGATTTTCCAAAATATGGTAATTTATCAAGATATAGCATTAAATGTCACTTGCATGTCCTATATGTGAAGAGAGTACAAATTGGATGTGGTTGAAACATTGTAAGAAGAATGTGTTTCTTGGACATCATAGATTTTTACCTTATAGTCATTAGTATCGTGGGTGGAGAAATGCATTCAATGGAAAATCAGAGGAAGGTAAAGCTCCTTTAGCACCGACTAGATATCAAATACTTGAAAAAGTACAAGGTTTGACCAATAAATTTGGCAAATCTTTTGCAGGAGAGCTGGTCAAAACTAGGTGGAAGAAAAAGTCAATTTTCTTTGAATTGCCATATTAGAAGTCATTGTATATAAGACATTTCCTCGATGTGATGCATATTGAAAAAAAATGTATTTGATAGTGTTATTGGTACGTTACTCAATGTTTTAGGAAAGTCTAATGATGGCATCAGTGCAAGATTGGACTTGGTCAATATGGGAATAAGAAACGAATTGGGTCCCATAAAGATAGGAAATCGCACATATCTACCTCCAGCTGCTCATACTCTGTCTAGAAAGGAACAAATTATTTTATCTAAATTTCTACACGAAGTTAAAGTTCTAGAAGTATACTCTTCAAACATTAAAAATTTGGTTTGTATGAAAGACCTCAAGTTCAAAGGTTTGAAGACCCATGATTATCATATTCTAATGGAGCATTTGCTACCAATAGGTATACGTTCCATTTTACCTGAAAACGTTCGACGAGCCTTAATTAGATTATCTTTCTTCTTTAGGGAAATTTGTAGTAAAGTGATCGATTCTCAAAAATTACCAACATTGCAGAGGGAAATTGTTGTTACTTTGTGTGAACTTGAAATGTATTTCCCACCCTCGTTTTTTGATATAATGGTTCACCTTACTGTTCATCTGGTTAAGGAGACACAACTTTGTGGGTCAGCTTATATGAGATGGATGTATCCGGTAGAACGATAAATGAAAATATTAAAAAGGGTACATAAAAAGTAGAAGTCGACCAGAAGGTTGTATTGCTGAATAGTGCATTGTTGAAGAAGCTGCTGAATTTTGTATTGAATATCTGTCCAATGGTTAATCCATAGGGCTTCCCATGTCTCGTCATTCGGGAAGAATATCAGGAGAAGGGATAATTGGAAGTAGACTACTAACTATATCAAGGACATAATGGGAGCAAGCACAAATGTATCTTCTGCAGAATGATGATGAGGTTCAACAGTATGTTACAATACACATGGATCAGTTATCTCGTTTGAACATGAATAGGAATCAAAATTGGATAACTCGAGAGCACAATCGAAGTTTCATAACATGGTTAAAAAATCACATAAAGTCAAACTAGTTTGATATAGACCCCAAATCAATTTCACAGAGATTGAGGTGGCTAGCAAATAGTCCGAGTTTACATGTTTTTTCTTACACTGGTTATGTTATTAACGGCTACACATTTTATACCAAAGAACAAGATGATCTGACCACTATGCAAAATAGCGGAGTCACTCTCGTAGCTGAAGCGATGCATGTCTCAAGTGCAATAGACAAAAACCCAATATATGCAAATCTATCATATTTTGGGGTTATCGAGCGCATATGGGAGTTAGAATACCCAATGTTTCGTGTTCCCATATTTGGTTGCAAGTGGGTCGATAATAATAATGGCGTTCGGATTGATGAGTCAGGGTTCTTGCTTGTCGATTTTAATAGGGTGGGATACAAAGACAAGCCTTTTATTTTAGCGTCGCAAGCTCAACAAGTGTTTTATGTCACTGATCCTGCTGATGATAAATGGTATGTTGTCCTATTGACCAATAAAATAAGTGATGATAACAATAATGATGAAGATGTTGGTAATGATCTTTTATTTGCAACATCACAACAACCATGTAAGACCCTTAATTTTAAATCCTAAATTATACAATTTTAGGATATTTTGTGTGGAATTTCTTAGAATTTTAGCCAGGCTTTGGTATTTAGTGGGTTAAATGCGTAAAAAATATTTTTGGAAATTGGATTAAAATTATTTTTTGGAAAATAATTTATTTACGTTACAAAGAATTTAATACCGAATGATTTTGTTAAAAATATATTTATTTGCAGAAAAATTTTATCTCTCAATTGAGTTGTGACGAGAGTAGATATTTTTATCAAAATGGTTTGAGAAGTGATATTTTCATAAATATCTAAAATATCTAGATTTTTAGATATTTGTTGGTTTAGGTTTAATTATTATATATATACACATATATATTATATATTATTATTATTAGTGATATTATAAGTAATATATATGTATAATGTTAGAAAGGAAAAAAGAAACGAAACAGAGGAAGAGAACCGTCCCCCCTGCCTCGCGCATTCAAGTTTACTTCTTCTTTCTTCCTTCTCCCTTCTTCTCTTTTGGTTGCTTCCTTTTGCTTCAAGAAAAGGAACCAAGGCTTGGTGGGTGAGAAGACAAGGATTTCTCAACTTCACTCTTCCTCTTTGATTCAAAAATGAAGAAAAACGGTGTTAGGGATTTTCAAACCGTCAAATACAAACCTCCACGTTTCATCTAGATCTAATCTTCGTTTCGCGAAGAGATAGAAGGGAAAGTTGCTCACCACCACACTACGGTGTTAGTGAACTAACTTTAGAAGCGACGTCGCGAGCGGAGATTTTACCGGAATTACTCGCGGTACGGTAATCGCTCGTTAAAGCTATCGTTAAGGTAAGGGCTCCTTTCAAACTTTTAGTTTGCATTTAGGGACTTATATGTGGTTGTGTGGAAAAGAATTTTGTTAGGGTTGAAGAGTTGATTTGGGGAAAAATGAATCTAAGGCTTTTATGGGTAAAATCTTAGAGTTGGGTTTAGTGATATTGATGAGTGTATTATGGAAAATGAATTTAACTCATTTATGTACAATTTTGAGGAAATGAATTTGATGTGATTTGGTGTGAATTGTGGATTGAATTTGAGAATATGTCTAAGTATGTTCTGTGTGGAATTTGAGAATCAATAGAGTTAAACAAGTATTAAAAATGGGGAATCTTTTAATATTTCTGTTTACTTAATGTTTGTCGTGAAAATCATTAGAGTCAAACGAGTATTAAAAATGGGGAATCTTTTAATATCTCCATTTACTTAATGTTTGCAGTGAAAATCGTTAGAGTTAAATGAGTATTAAGAATGGGGAATCTCTTAATATCTACGTTTACTTAATGATTATCGTGAAAATTGTTAGAGTTAATGAGTATTAAAAATGGGGAATCTTTTAATATCTGCATTGACTTAACGATTGTCGTGAATAGACTCAGAGTATGCTCATGCATTTAATTTTAGTAAATCATGCTGACACGTGATAGGTGGCACCTAGGTAAATAGTTCTTCGGTCAATGATAGGCGGTACATTTACGATTTACGTTTTTAGTAAATCGTGCTGACCCGTGATAGGTGGCACCTCGGTAAATAGTACTTCGGCCTGTGATAGGCGGTAGTTTACGATTTACGTTTTTTCTTTTAGTAAATCGTGATGACCTGTGATAGGTGGCACCTCGGTAAACAGTACTGGTTTGTGATAGGCGGTACGTTTACGATTTATGCTTTTTAGTAAATCGTGCTGACCCGTGATAGGTGGCACCTCGGTAATTTAGTACTTCGGCCTGTGATAGGCGGTACAATTATGATTTAAGGCCCTTCGAGGAGGGTTTTGGTTTGGAATTCCGAGTTCATGCATTTTGGCATATACGCATTGCATTAGGGTGCTTGGCACATGAGTCGTGTTTGGTTCAAGATTATGATTAAGTGTTGAACTTAAGTTGTCGTGGTAATTGTGTTATAATTGCCAAGTGTGGATGTTTTGGAATTGTGTGTAAGTATGATTGATTGCAAAACTATTTCGAAACTCAAGATGTCGTGGTGATTGTGTTGTAATTGCTAAGTGTTATGTTTTGGAATTGTGTGTAATTGTGATTTGATTCAGTTTATGTAGTTTAGAATAACTTCAGACAAATCGATTTCCCAATCGATGCTGTTAAAATGTAATACCAACTTAATTGACTGCCTAATCGATTAGTACGTTTCTTGTTTTCTCGAATCTTGAAAATATTTTGAACAAATCGATTTGCCAATCGATTAGGCATGTTACAGGGGCTCAGTTATTTATCAAAATCGATTTGCCAATCGATTTGACATGTTACATGAGCTCAACCATTTATCAAAATCGATTTCCCAATCGATTGCCCAATCGATCTCCCAATCGGTTGCCCAATCGATCTCCCAATCGGTTGCCCAATCAATTGATTTAAACCCAGAATACAAGTTTCACTAAAAACCTTTAAGAAATCGATTTCCCAATCGATTTGCTTAGTAAAAACTTTAATTTTGAGTCAGACAATCGATTGCTCAGTTGATTCATCAATTGATTGGTTAGTTGATTCATTACTGGATTGATTAAAACCCTATTTTGATTTAATTTTTACTTGGCAAGTATTATATGAACGTTTAGCATATGGAAAACCCTTTTAAGGTGCATGCTAAGTTGAAAGGTTATTTTGTGCATTTAAAAACTTAAATGTTATGTGTTAATTGTTAATTTTGGTTGGTGACCCTTTACAACTATTGTGGAAATTTGGGCTTTGCCCTCAGATGAGAGCTAGGACAATCCTACCGGTTCGTACCCTGTGGATGGGAATGTAGTTGGGAACATCTGACTGGAGCTATGCTAGGAGGAGCTTGCGGGGCGCGAGAAGATTACTCAGGATGTATAGTTTTTGTAGAATGATTAGATTAGGTTGACGTATAGGGACTAGAGGTCTTTCTTTTGGATTGTGTTTATTTTAAATTGGAAGACTGTACCTATACCAATATTGTCAGCCTAACATTTTATTTTCGATGGGTCCCATGTACCACTTTTTGATGTGTAAATACTTTGGATTCATATTTCGAAAACTATTACGCTGCTTGTAAATTATGTCGACTTAATTGTCGTTGTGTTATGACTTAAATATTTATCCAAAGGTATTTCCTTATTTATTTCTTTATTTTATGAATGTGTTTTGAAAAAAAAAATATACACTATCGCTTTTAAAAATCGGGGTGTTACAAACCACATGAAATTAATTCAACTAATGATGGTTATCTTAGAGATGATCATGATGAGGGAATTTGGATTAATTCATCGTTTTGTATTGTAAATGGACAAACAAATGTGAATCCCACCAGGAAAAGAAGAAGGACATCTTAATGTACATGTTTAATTGTTTTATATAAGCCATGTAATCTGAACTGAGTTAATGTAAATGTAATTGTTTGAACATGTTTAATTGTTTTATATTCTCAACCATGTATTTGATTTTCTGATTAATTTATTTTCTGCCTATATTTAGCTTGATTTGAGTGTTTTATACTAAGTTCATGTAATTTAATATAAACTAGTAATTTACATGAATTGAACTAAATATAAATTAGTAATTTACATGAGCTGAACTGAACTGAACTGAAAAAGAGCCATAAATATAAAAATAAAACAAGGAGGTCTTTTACGACGCTTTTTCAAATAAGCGTTGTGAAAGACCCTTTTAAAAATAAAATAAGGAGGCCTTTTAGAGCGCTTTTTTGAAAAAGCGATGTAAAAGGCTATAAAAAAACATTCATATAACATAAGAAAACAAAGAGGTCTTTTAGAGCGCTTATTTGAAAAAGCGCAGTAAAAGAGCCTTTTAAAAATAAAATAAGGAGACCTTTTTTAGCGCTTTTCCAACAAGCGCTGTAAAAGGCTTTAAAAAAAACATTCATATAACATAAGAAAACAAGGAGGTCTTTTACAGCGCTTATTTTAAAAAGCGTTATAAACGAGCATTTTTAAAAATAAAATAAGGAGGCCTTTTAGAGCGCTTTTCCAGCAAGCAGTGTAAAAGGCTTGTAAAAAAGTGTTGTAAAAGGTTTTATATATAACAATAAACCACTTCAGTTTCCTTTTCATTACGTAAACTTAACTATCATCTCAACCTTCATCATTCTTCTCTTCCTTTGTGTATCCTATCATCTCTTCCATTATGAACCTTATTTCCACGATCATCTCTCTCATTTCGAACCTTATTTCCATCCACGATCATCTCTCCCATTACACACAATATCTTTTCATTGAAATACGTAGCCCTCATTACGTATTTCTTCAAACCATATTTCTGCGAATCGTATTTAGAATGTCAAAATGAAGAAGTTGTCAACACTAAGACTTACGAAAATGAAGTCAAACATGGTGCAACTATAATGCAAAATGTCATAAAAGCAAGGAGCAATGGCATTAAATTTGAGGTCTACTATACTCTGTTTGTTGTTTATTTTTTATCTTTTTTTAAAAGCATGTACTTACTATATGAGTTTATTATGTGTGATGGAATGAGAGTAGTCAGCCAATTGACCCCAACAGCTCCATGTTTGTAAGTTACATTAGGGCTGTTGTTCGTCAAAATATCCCCATTACAATTGATGATTGGAGAGATAAGGCATTGAAGGATGCCAAAGATATATTGTGGAATGACATACAAGTAACTTTTTCGATCCACTCTTTTGTCATTTATAATTTTTTCCATTGAAATACTTTACTCAAACTATATCTTTATTTCGTTTGCAGACTGCTTTTGTTCTTGATGAGGGGCGAAAGAGTTACGTCTTGAGAGTTGCCGGGAAAATACACCGGGGTTTTAGATCTCACCTCTCTAATTTCAATCTAAAAGATAGAGAAGGAAATATGAATGTTGAAGCTCCAAGAATATATAAACATTATATATCTAATGATGAATGGAGTGCATTTGTATCAAAACGTTCGGATACCGCGTTTGTGGTAAGTGATTAATTTATTAGCATTTGTGTTTTATTATTCATATTGATAGCATATTTTAAATTTTTACACGATTTTTATTTTTTTATATAGAATATAAGTAAGGCAAATCGCGAGAGGGCGAGAAATCCACACACCCATACAAAAAGTCATGTATCAGATATGCACGTCTAGAGCAAAAACTTGTAAGTAATTAAACATCACTTTTATATAATGAAGTAATTTGTATTATAAACTATATTTTCTAACTAATATTTTGTTTATGATCTTAAAGAATAGCGACAAGACTCCCAATCCGATCAACCGTTGGGTCGTCATATCTTGAGGAAGGAAGCTTATGTAAATAAGGACGCAGTGGTTGACAACGAAAATGTTCAAAAAATAATAGAATTTTGTGTAAGTATATTATCACTTTAATATTTTTTAATATTGTATTTTATCACTTTAATATTTTTTAATATTATATTTTAAAAAGGATATTGAGCTTATCTTATTAATCTTACATGTATGTTAGGAGAATATCGAACAAAGTTCGGAAAATCAAGAGGGCAACAAAGTTAGTTGCAGGGACATTTTGGGTAAAGTGTTTAATGTTCTTGAGTATTCTAGTCGCGTGAGGAAGAAAGGATTTGGCGTAACTCCTAAAAGCTATTTTTTACAAGAGAAGCGCCAAAATCCATCCAAAGAGGAAGTATTAGAGAAGTTCAAACTCCTATCAGAGCAAGTGGCACTCTTGGTGAAGACGAATAAAGACAAGCAACTCTCGGATCAGCTCCAACGTGAAATACAAATGGAGAGTGAAAATGCGAGTTGCAACATTGGTCTCAAAAGTCTTCCCGAGGTAATTAATTACTTACTTATGTAATTACTTATGTATTAAATATATTTATCTATTATGTTTTAACCATTGATTTAGGGTGTCACTCCATGCCTGCTGTACTTATCCTCCCCTACTCATCAGAAGGTCGGAAAAGGAAAATTGTACAATACTTCAGGAGAAGTATTGCACAACACACTAATCCTTGCGGGCCATGTAAAATTATCATCAATTATTGCTTTGGAACCAACTGCACCGTTGCCAATACCAGACAACGATGGAGATATGAAGTTTTTGGGCGAAGCAATTGGTAGTTACGTGGCATGGCCCACACATCTTGTTGCCCTTGATAAGATCCCGATTTTTCATATATAAATGTAACGAAAATATCTCCTTCATAAAGAATTTCTCATATATATTTAATTAATTGAAATGTATGTTTAATTGATATGTATATTTAATTGCTGATTTTTTCGTTCCTAACTTTAATTTCATATTTATATTTAGATTCTAAAAAAGCCTAAAGGGAATGATAGAAAGATTCCCATAAACGAATCAATTACATTGCCCAAAAAGGTTTGTCACATTTATTCCCTATGGTTTGTTATTTTTTCAGATTCAATAAACTAACATTTAACATCAATTTTTCAGATTCAATCAAATAAACCACCCGCACAGCAAAATAAAGCCGACAAACCACAAAAATTGGAGGGTAATAGAGCTGGCAATATATGAATAGGGCACAATATATGAACATGTATATGAATATGTGTTGTCGTGCAATATCTGAATATGTATATGTAGTTAATTAAGTTATATATGTATGTATCTGAATGTTCTGTTGTAAATTAATATATAAAGTTAAGTTATATAGTTATGTTTTTGTGTACTGATTGTGTAAACTTTTTTCTGAATATGTATTTGAATATGTTATGTTGTTGTGTGAACTGGTTGTGAATTGATTCTGGATTAAAATAATTTTGGAAAAAAAATTAAAAGATAGTGCTTTCTAAAAAAATGCCATATATAACCAAAAAATGTTTTTCAAAAATTTAATCGACAACGTTTTCAAATAAATAAAACAATTCACCTTTTACAGCACTTTATTGAAAAAGCGTTGTAAATGGTACATACAACAGAGCTTATTTGAACAAGTGCTGTAAAATGTGCACTACAATGCATATAATGAGTGCACATTTTACAGCGCGTATTTACGAAGTGCTGTAAAATATGCACTATAATACATATACAGGGTGCACATTTTACAACGCTTTTTCAATAAGCGCTGTAAAAATGTGGCAATATAATGCATATATTGAGTGCGCATTTTATAGCACTTTTTATATAAGCGTTTAAAAAGTGCACCCATTATATACATTATAATTCACCTTTTACAGCGCTCTTTTTAATAAGCGCTGTAAAAGGTGCATAATAATGCATATAATGGGTGCACCTTTTACAACGATTATTTAAAAAGCGCTGTAAAATGTTCATAACAAGCGCGCAATATATCGACATGTTTTATAGCGTTTTTTAATTTTAAAAAAGCACTGTTGTATCTTTTACAGCGTTGAATTCCACAACATTTTTTTTTTTGAAAAAGCGCTGTAAAATCCTATTTTTCGCGTAGTGTATATTATTTGTTGTAATAATAATAATAATAATAATAGTTTTATAATAAAAAAATTATATTGAGTAATTTGAAATAAACAATTATTAAATACGCATTGTTGTTACAACTTCTCTACAGTTATTAGAAGAATGATAAGAAAATATTATAATATATATATATATATATATAATTTTCAAAGAATCATGATAACTATAGATTTAATAAATTTATTATTAAAGAAGAAGACATATAGGTGATAATCAAGTAGCAATGTCACTCACAAAAAATGAGGGGTTTGAATTGTGAGTCTTTTAAAATTTTTATTTATGTGCTTAATTTAAATTAATTCAAGAATGATATTGGTTTGATAAACAATAAAAGAAGAACGTTCTTCGTTAGTAATACAACAACAAAAACTTAATGATGTGATCAATGTTAAGTGAGTGATAAATAAATAAAGATAAAGGAAAGAAAGATCGTACACAAAAAGTATATTGGTTCATCCAACTCGAGTTAGTCTAGTCCTCACAACCGTGAGATTTTCGCTATGTACTTTAGAACCAAGAATGTCCTCCTTCACACATTTTTTGTTGATCACACCTTGATCAATTACAATATTCACCTTTCAACGTAGAAAAACAAAATTACAACCACCTTATAGCTTTCAGCCTTGTAAGAATTTTTACAAACACACTCAATCTAACATAAAAGATAGACTTGGGTTACAAATGATGTGTATGATAAAAGTGTTTGAGATCTTGAAACTTCTCAACACTTGTTTGAGATAAATGAAAGACAAACTCAGTAAATGATGATCCAAAGATATAATGAAGAAAGCTAAAGTTTGCTTGAAGAGT
The DNA here is from genome assembly GCA_037974875.1 of Cicer bijugum. Classification (NCBI taxonomy): domain Eukaryota; kingdom Viridiplantae; phylum Streptophyta; class Magnoliopsida; order Fabales; family Fabaceae; genus Cicer; species Cicer bijugum. The sequence goes on from JBBPBT010000487.1 coordinate 4,792,149, forward strand.
TCTTGGCTTGTTCTTACTTGAACAAGTGTTGGTAGATTTGTAGATTGAACTCTTGCCTTTATCTTCCAATTAATTTTTAATTTATAGATGTTAAAAGGCTTTGAATATTCGTTTGGCACATTTCCCAATTATTAGATACATTTTAAAGCAATTAAACATGTGTTTATTTGTTGTCCAAAAAATTCCTAACAATTGGAGAATGTTCTTGCTTTTGGGTTTGATGAAAAACGTGAATGAGTGAGTGATTGAGCTATCAAATGTTAGTTTGATATTGTTTCCATGTCAGAATTATGTAGAGCTTTCTGCAGTATATTGTAAGTACAATGTACTTGTGTCCTTGCTCACAACTCATTAATTTGGAGATCAATCTTGATGATATTTTCCTCATTTGGGAATTCAGGTCGAGTTCTGGGCTTCACAATTGATTTGAGCAGTCTTGATACTCTTTATATTATGGTTTGAACTGTGGAAAAAAATGATTTGTTTTAATTTTATCTTTAAAAGAGAATAATTGGTTTGTTCTTTTGGAAAATCAGAACGTTCTTGGATTAAAGCTGTAAAAATGGAAAACCTTGTTCGTTTCTGTTTTGAGTGACTTACTGGATTTTGATACTTCTTACAGTTGTTGCGTGCCAAGCTTCTCTGTTATGTATTTTTGTCAGTGATGCAGTGATTTTATCATTTTTGTTTAGTCTGTACGTGCTTACTTTAGCCATCAACTTTCGGCATTAGTCTTGCTTTTTATTTTTGATGCATTGCTTTGCTTTTTTGTTGATCTTATGGAAACAATATGTTCAAAATTATATTGAGTATATAATTATGTTCCTTCGTAATGAATACTAGTGATTTGCAATGTAGATTGATGTATTTTCTTAGTCCAAATCAATCTTGAATTAAATAAGACTTTGTTCTTTGTAAATCAAAATGTTCTTGGATTAATGTTGTCAAAACCATAACATTCTTCGTTTTTCAGACAGTTGTCCAAAATGATATTCGTTTTTCAGAATGTTGTCAAGAATGTTCTTCATTTTTTATGTTTGATAACCAAAATATTATTCGTTTCTAAGATTTGATCTTGCTTCTTTCATATGATATTGCTTCTGTAACACCCCGTTTTTCAAAGCGAGGGTGTATTTTTTTTTTCAAAAGAAATTAAAATAAAACAGAGAAATAAATAAGGTAACACCTTTGGATAAATAATTAAGTCATTATAATTTACAAGAAGCGGAAAAAGTTATCAAAATATGAATTTCAAATATTTACATAACAAAAGTGGTACAGTCGTCCAGTTTTAAAAATAAAAGCAACCCAAAAGAAAGACATATGTTCCCTCTGTCCACCTAGTCTGATCATTTTACAAAACAACTAAACACCTCGAGTGATCTCCACGCGCCCCGTGAGATCCTCCTAACGTGGCTCCAATCAAGCATTCCCATCCACATTCCCATCTGTAGGGTACGAACCAGTAGGATCATCCTGACTCTCATCTGAGGGCAAAGCCCAAATTTCCACAATAGTTGTAAAGGGTCACCAACCGAAATTAACAGTTAACACATAACATTTAAGCTTTTCAAATGCACAAAATAACCTTTCAACTTAGCATGCACCTAAAAGGATTTTCCATATGCTAAAAGTTCATATAATGCTTGCCAAATGTAAATGAAATCAAATATAGTTCTCAATCCATCATGTAATACGTAACTCACCAAAACATTGATATCTCAATTGAGCAATCAATTATCTAACTCAAAATAAGATTTTCCACTAAGCCAATAGATCGGGGAAATCAATTTCCTGAAAGTTTTTAGTGAAAACTGAACTCTGGGCTTAAATCAATCGATTGGGTAAATCGATTGACTCAATCGATTGGGTAAACCGATTGACAGACAGAGCCCCTGTATTGAATCCAATCGATTGAGCAAATCGATTTCGTGAAAGACAGAGCCCCTGTAATGAATCCAATCAATTTGGCAAATCGATTTCTTAAATGGTTTTGAAAAACATATTACAAAATCGATTGGGTAAATCGATTTTGTGAAAGACAGGGCCCCTGTAACTCATCAAATCGATTGGGTAAATCGATTTCCCTGTGTATTCTTTCAAAAATTCATAAACTAACTCAATCACATTCATACATAATCCCAAATCTTCACACTTAGCACTGATAACGCAATCGCTACAACATCATGAGTTTCGAAATAGTATTACAATCAAACATGTTATCACCAAATTCCAAAACATAACACTTATAACACAATTACTACACACGGACAAAATGAACCAACAATTCACAATTTACTAGGGTGTAGTCTCTCACGGACAAACACATGTGCAGTCTCTCACGGACAAACACAATTCACCAAGAAACGTAAGTCGTAAACGTACCACCTATCACGGGTCAGTACTGTTTACCGAGGTGCCACCTATCACGGGTCAGCACAACTTACCAAACGTAAATCGTAAACGTACCACCTATCACAGGTCAGTATTGTTTACCGAGGTGCCACCTATCACTAGTCAGCACGATTTACCAAACGAAAAAGCGTAAGTCGTAAGGGTACCACCTATCACGGGTCAGCACTGCTTACCGAGGTGCCACCTATCACGGGTCAGCACAACCTACCAAACGTAAATCGTAAACATACCACCTATCCCGGGTCAGTACTGTTTACCGAGGTGCCACCTATCACGGGTCAGCACTGCTTACCGAGGTGCCACCTATCACGGGTCAACACAACTTACCAAAGGTAAATCGTAAACGTACCACCTATCACGGGTCAGTACAGTTTACCGAGGTGCCACCTATCACGGGTCAGCACGATTTACCATAACAAACAATAAGTAACCAAGACATTAAGAGATTCCCCATTCTTAACGCTCAGTTAACTTAAACAATTTTCAAAACAACATTAAGTAAATAAGTCTTTAAGAGATTCCCCATTCTTAATACTTATTTAACTTAAACGATTTTCAAAACAAATATTAAGTAAACGAGACATTAAGAGATTCCGCATTCTTAATTCTCATTTAACTTAAACGATTTTCCGAAAACAAACATTAAGTGAACGAGACATTAAGAGATTCCTCATTCTTAACGCCCAGTTAACTTAAACGATTTTTCAAACAAACAAACACACATTAAGTAAACAAGATATTAAAAGATTCCCCATTCTTAATACTTATTTAACTTAACGGTTTTCAAATCCCACACAGAACAAACTTAAACATATTCACGAATTTAATACACAATTCACGCCAGAACACAACAATTCATTTCCCCACGAAAATCATTTTTACGACGACATTAAGTAAACGCAGATATCAAGAGATTCCCCATTCTCAATACTCATTTAACTTAACGATTTTCACAACAAAACATTCAGTAAACAAGTCATTAAGAGATTCCCCATTCTTAATACTCATTTCACTGAAACCATTTTCAAAAACAAACATTAAGTAACTAAGACATTAAGAGATTCCCCATTCTTAACGCCCAGTTAACTTAAACGATTTTCAAAACAACATTAAGTAACCGAGACATTAAGAGATTCCCCATTCTTAACGCCCAATTAACTTAAACGATTTTAAAACAAACAAACACACATTAAGTAAACAAGACATTAAGAGATTCCCCATTCTTAATACTCGTTTAACTTAATGGTTTTCAAATTCCACGCAAAATCAAATTTCACATTCAATCCATACTTCACTCCAAATCATTTTCCACACAAACCACACAAAACAAACTCAAACATACTTTCACATTCAATCCATAATTCACACCAAATCATTTTCCACACAGACCACACAAAACACATCTCAAGTTTCATCAATATTAACTAAGAACACGTCAAAAATAGCGCAATCATAACACTCAAATACATCAAATTTCATTTACTCAAATTATACATAAATGAGTTAAATTTATTTTCCCCAAATCATTACTCTAACCCTAACAAAATTCTTTTCCACACAACTACAGATAAGGCCCTAAATGCAAACTAAAAGTTTGGAAGGAGCCCTTACCTTCACGTTAGCTGTAACGTGTGATTACAGCACCGCGAGCAAATCCGGTAAAATCTCCGCTCGCAACGCCGCTTCCAAAGTTGGTCCCCTAGCACCGTAGCGTGGTAGTGAGCAACTTTCCCTTCTATATCTTCGCGAAACGAAGCTTAGATCTAGATGAAACGGGGAGGTTTGTGTTTGAATCCCTAATACCGTTTTTCTTCGTTTTCGAATCAAAGAGGAAGAGTGAAGTTGAGAAATCTTTGTTTTCTTACCCCTTAAGCCTTGGGTTTCTATTCTTGAAGAAAAGGGAGCAAAGGAAACGAAAATGAATAAAAATGGAGGAGGGAGGAAGCTTGCTCGCGTGAGGCAGAGGAAGAAGATGGAAAAATGCGATTTTCTCTCCTTTGTCTTTCTTTCCCTTGTTTTTCCTTTCTTTCCTTTTCCTTCTTTCCTTTTTATAACCTTTTCTTTTCTCCCCAAACAAATATATACTTTTATATATATTTTAATTACTTTTAACAAATATCTCAAAATATCTAGATATTTGCGAAATTACCATTTCACCCATAACACATTAAATTATTCGTAAAAGATTCACTGCAGTTAATTCAATTTATTTATCGACGAGTAATCTTGATCGGGCATCAAAATATCTTTTTTGTCATATAAATTCCAAAATATTAATACTTTGGCTAAAAAGCCTCCGAGTTCAATACCAAAATACACTAAAATACATAAAATGTACTTTAAAATTATGGGTCTTACAGCTTCTGATTTACAGTATAGTGTGATCATTGATTATAGTATGAATGTATTTGATCATCTTCTTCATTAAGATGCTATCTTGATGATGTAATAATTATTCTCTTGAATGATTGATATATGATACATTCATTTTGAGATTAATTTAGTTATTGAATGGATACTTATGCACTTTGATGAAATGAATGGCTTCTTGCTTGTTCACTTATGTAATTCATGATCCTTAAACAAAACTCGATTGCAATTATTTGTAGACCATCATTCATAAAACTTAATTATTTATTTCTTAAGTTTTGTTGTTGTTAAAACACACATAAAAAAGTTTTTACCTCAACAAGTAGCAGTCATTAGAAGATAAACTAAAATGAATAAAATTAAAATTAGTTTATTAAGACTAACCAAGAAAGAAGTAGGATGAACTTTTTTATATATATATATATATATATATATATATATATATATATATTATGCGTTAAAAAAGAAGTTATCTATTGATTGGTCAATGAACAAAATAAATAAATTTATTTGGTGTAATATTTATCCCTAAGCATTCCTTTCGGGAAAATAGCACAATTTTTCTATCATGATTTGCATTCATGCCACTCATATGATGCTTTTAACTTGGCCATACATTATACAACGGTACAAAATAAAGTATTGGTAACTATGACCTTTTTTTTTTTTTTAACAATTAGGCAAAGGGAAATTAATATCAATAACAGGTACAATAATGATCATCTTATAATTATCCTGGGAGGAATTTGGACTACGTTTTCTAAAAATTATATAATTAAACTCTTACTACTTAATTAATATTTCTCAAACCCCCTATTATCTAAATAATAGATATTGCAATACCTTGCTACATGCATGCTTTATAAACGGATGATATCTTCTATCGGAGGGTGCTTAGTTGGTGGATTGTAAATAGGTTGTGGTTTTTGATGAATTGGTAGTATTGGTGGCCTTTGAACCAAGGGTTTATAAGGTGTTTTTTTGCTTGAAATTAGGTGATTTAGAAATTGGTGGCATGTAATCAAGGATGGGCTTGTAAGTTGGTTCATTTGGCTTGTAATTAGGTGATTTGGAGATTTGAAGTCTTATAACGGGAGAAATTAGATGCTTCAAGAAATTGGTGGCATGCAATTGAGGATGGGCTTGTAAGTTGGTCCATTTGACTTGTAATTAGATGGTTTGGAGATTTGAAGCCTTATAATTGGGAGTTTTCTGATAAATATTGGAGAGTGATATAAAGGAAGTTTAAAGAAAAAATCAGCAAGCCCTTTTGGAATAAGAATAAGAGCAACAAGAAACAACACTAGTAAGCAAAAGAAAAAGGAAGCCATTTTGATAATTGCTTTTTAACGTTGGTGTATAACATATAGGGAATAGTCAGGTTTTATACTAGTTAGGAGTGTAATGTCTCAATTCTAGTAATTTATTATATATATCAACATTCGCTCTACTAAATATTAAAATTTGGTATGAATTATTGAAAAAAATTGTAACGCTTGGAAGAACTAGAGGAGAACTACAAATTCCAATCCTTTTCATATCTATTGTTTGTTAATATCATTGTGTTAATTTTTCTATTAAATGAACATCACACTTCATACTTAACTCGAATAATTTATTAAAGATAAAAATAGATACATAAACTATTGTCGATCGAGTGAAATCAGAATTTTACATTAACATAAAATTGGATTTAATTTCTATAAATGATTATGGTAAAACTTTTAAAACATGTATTCAATCCTATTTAACCATGTAGATATTTCTGGATATAAAACTAACTTAATAAATTAAAGCAATATCATAGTCTAATTTAATTGAACACGTGTAAAAATGGTTAATGCATATAAATTATTTTTTATAAATTTGTTTGTTGTGTTATTGAGATATGTCAAAAACAATTATTTTAAATATTATAATATTAAATAATTTTAATTTATATTAAGATTAAATTTTATAGACATG
>JBBPBT010000487.1:4799140-4821153 GCA_037974875.1 Cicer bijugum
ATACGGTTTAATTATTAAAAAAAAATTATATATATATATATATTTGGTTCCTACAAATATATGTCATTTTAATTTTAGTCATCGTAAATTTTATTTATTTATTTACATTTTTGTAGTTCCAATTTATTTTAAAAAACAACCTTATTTATATTTTTAAATTAAAAAAAGTTGATGAGACAAATATTTGATAATATGATGTACCTGAATGTATCATTAATGATGATTGAACATTATTTAAATATAAAATTAAATTCATTTTATTAAAAATCTAAAACTAATTAAATAATAAAAAAATCTGGTCATCTTCATCTTGAGCAATGTTCATCCTCAATCCACATATTTAAAGATCTAGATTCAATTCAAACTCATTCATTTCTCTATAATCGTTCATCCAACTCTAACAACCTCTTCCTTTTTTTTGTGTTTCTCTATTCCACTTTTTTCCTCCTCTCGTGATAGAACTTCTTCTCTCTTTAGCTTCCTTTTACTTTTCCTATATCTGTTCCAATAAAAGCAGTTTGCAAAAATGAAAAAAATAGAAGTGTTGGAAATGAAACGAGTGACGACGACAACAACAACAAGAAACGTTTTTCCTCTTTCTCTTTCGCTTTCTTTTTCTTTTATGTCATACACATGGGTTTCGTGGCTCAATCCATGATGCATCTTCTCCTCCTTTCAAATCGAAACTTACTGCAAATGTAGGAAGTTGGAAAAGCAGTGCGGCCATGAAAGGGGATAAAGGTAGAAGGCGGCGAAAAGGAGGAGGGTGAGCTATAAATGTGGACAGGGGAATGTGACTTCGAGCACGGTGGAGATCCATCCATCGACCGCAACATTTAAGCTTCTCCTTTTGTATTTTTTAATTTAATTTTACTCTTTTCTGAGAATTCTTTTTTTGTGATGTTGTTGGTTTAATGATTAAGGAGTTTTTCATAAACAATTTAAAATTGTCAGGATTTGAATAAATAAATAAAATTATGAGGACTAAAATCAAAATGACATATGTTTAAAGGGCCAAAAACATATATAAGTCTTAAAATTAAATACATTATTGTTTTCATTTACCACATTATTGATTCAAATCAACATTAACAATAACAGCATATAAAAGACTTTTTTCCATTAAGTGGAATTAGCTATATGACTGATACAACACAACAAGTTGTGTCGATTGACATTTAAATCTCTTTTAATTGTTTGTTTAAATTATATGACTAAAGCATGTTCAATTTTTGTTGAAAAAACTATTTTTTTAAATAAAGCGCTCCTTTATAATGAAGGGTTTAACAGAACATTTACATATAAATACAATAACATACACATAAATTAAGAATGTGTATTTTTAGGATTCATGAGAATCAAGAGACAATTGATGAGAGAACATGAATGAGAGATGGTATGCTCCTCATTTTTGTATAAGTTTTCAGCCACAACTTAATCATTAAATGAGACGGTTAAATATTTGAATAATTAAAGGTAAATATCTTTTATGGAGTATATCGAAAATAGATTTTTTAACTTTAGTGATTGGTGACTTTAATAATTTTAGTGTATTTAGAGAAGAAGTTAGTAATTAAAATAAATAAATAAAAATTATTTGAATGAAAAAGAATGATTGGTTATGAAAGATATAGGAACATAGTTACCAAATATAGATAAATAAAAAGTAGACAATTAATCTCATCACACACTATCCATAAAACAAAGCCAAAGACATATATTCATCAACTAATTATTACTCAATCATAATTTGACCATAATTTATATTTATAATAAATTTTTTAATAATTGATTATTTCAAATCCATAAATAATTTTTTTTTAAAACTAAATTTAGAGTGCACAGGTATCAAATAACAATAATGGCATCCCATTAAGATTGATTTCCCAAAACTTCCACCTATTATTTCAACATCCTAATAAATATATTAAAATAAAAAGAATAAAAGACCAAAAGGAAGACTAAGCCAAAACCCAATGAAACAACCACATGTACAAACAACAATAGCCTGATTGCAAACTTTACAAGGTAAACTCAAAGAAATAAAACTCTAGTAAAGAGAAAAGAAGTGCAATGCAAGAAAGTAATAAATACAAAGACCTGACTCGTGCTATAGTAAGGAAAATCAATCCTGTTCATTATGGAGCAATTAAACAAATATAAAATTAGGTACTCTAGAAAGTGCAAAAGAAAAACCTCAATAAGAAAATGAACAGTACTATTCCACCAAATAAAGTCATCTTTATTAAGACTATGAGAAGCTAAAAGATGTGCACAAATTTTTTTTTCACGTAGATGTTATACGCTCTAATGTTATTTACTTTAAGTCACAGTTCATTTTAAAAAAGCGTAGTTGAAAACAAAAATAGACAGCAATTATAACAATATAAATTTTATAATAAATTATTTTATTAATTAAATATTATTTTAAATATATAATTTGGTGTTAAAATTATTTTAGATATATGTTGATTATTTTTATGCTTAATTTTTTTTATATGTTTGTTTTGTATGATATGCTAATTTGTACATATTTGACTAAACGAGTGATATAAATAATAAATATTATTATTTTTTATTTTTTATATTTTTTCTAAAAATAATAGTATTTTATGGTATATATTTTAAAGAATGAGTTTTACGTGTATACGTGCTTTCGTAATTAATGTGATATTTTCTTAAATGTTTGGCTGATGTTAAGTGTGCATGTTATATTTTGAATATTTATAACTATTTTCTATTTTTAGTTATTTATTTTGTGAATAGTTATCTTGAGATAGTAATAATATTGTGTTTAATTTTCCTTTATTTGTATATACTTGTTATGACATTGTAATTTTATGTATATTTATTATGATTTAGTAATTAATATAAAGTATTGATGTTATATTTATTTATTTTATAATTTCAAATATTGTCTAATGATAGTAGTATTTTAATATGAGTATTTAGAAAGCAAAAAACAAGTATAATTATAGCAATTGTTTTGAATATGAGAATCTCAATTAATAATGTATTTTATACGATTATTTACTTATTTTATAAAATATTAATTTTAAAATATTAATAATACTTTAATAATTAAATTGTGTTTAAAAAAAAGTGTTAAAAAAATTAGTTTTAGAATTGTTGATTTTATTTAAAAATAAAAAAGGATTAAAATGTGTTTTATGGGTTAGGCCCATATGTAAAACTAAAACCTAGTTATTAATAATAAAATAATAATAATAATAATAATAATTATAAAAAAAGGGAAAAAGAAAAGAACAATAACATAACACTTTCTCATCTTCTTCTTCGTATACGCCGCCGCCACAATAATTTTCTCCTTCTTTTTCTCTCATCAACCACGATTATTATGGTGGATGTCTTACAAAACTACGATCATATTTGTTATCATTGTGATCTCCTATTTCACTCTCAGCCTAAATTGCACATTGAAACGTCTTATTTCTCTTTATCAAAAATCACACCTCCATCTTTTGATCAAGATTCCGGACACCACAACATTACTAACGAAAATCGAGACCATATTTAGACTCCCAAAACACCATCTTCCATTACCTATGCTTGGAATCACCAACTTTTGTACTTCAAAAAATGGATTTTCACCCTCGTTGCGATTGTGTTGTCGAATTCTCGAAAACATGTTCATCGTCCTAAAAAATGACAACATTTTTTATTCCTCTCGCCAAAACCTTCAAGAAGCACTACTCATTTGTGTTTTGGTGAAGTTGACGTCGGATCCTGTCGGCGCTCTAGCACGCTGGTGAGACCTTTTCTAATAACATGTTTCACGACATTTTGAATATGTTTATTCGCCTAATATTTTTAATAATTATGTAAGCTGATTTTTTCGCCCCTCGTAAATTATCAGCCATGTTTCATTGACTCTGCAAATTCTTTGTTGCTTTCAAACCTGTTCATTACGTGTTGTCGAAATCTCATAGTTGCTGAAAGCATCAAATTAAGGTAAAGGGTGAGAGTGTGTTTGACTCAATAGTATAAAATATTGTGAGATGAACGAGACAACCGTATTTTCTAACTATTTATCCGGGGATCATTATGTATAACAATAATCCTTTGAGAGATAGATTAATTAATTTGAAAATATGAGGATTGTGAGATTAAAATATTAAGTAGAAATATTTATAAGGTGTTGATTGATTTAATTTTTGATAATTGTATGGTATTTGATATTATTGTAATGTTAATGTTGAATGAAGTTATGTGCGTATATTTGATTTAACGAATTTATGTGATGATAAAAGATGGATACATTATATGATATATGTTTTGTGATGATAATGGTGATTTTTGATTGATGATGGCGATGTTATAAATTTTTAATGAGTTTATACGATGATCATGATTATGTATATTTATTGATATTATAAAATTGTGATGAGAATATTGAAGTACCCCATAATCGATAAAATAATGATGATTGTATCTTGTGCTAAAGATGGTGCTCTTAATGGAGTAGTTAGGATAACGAGGGAAGAAAATAGATGTTTGAAATATTTGAAGTTGATGTGAATTTTTGAAGTGGAGATTATTTAGTCATCATATATGTAGGGCCTGATTAGCCTAGTGATTTTAGGGAAGTACAACTGAATAAGCCTGATCGTGGCGGTGTGTTGTTGAACCTTAGGGAAAGATTATTAGACCTTGAAGGTATTCGAGTGGGGAATTACTAGGTGATTTGGAGGTAACACCCTAAATGTCGAAAGTTACCATGCAACACCTGTTTAACTCTATTGTCGCATATATGTGTCACGAGTTGAGTTGAGAGGATTTATGAAGACATATCTCATTTGAATTTTCCATCCACTAGGATAGTGGCGTAGTATTAAGCCTTCTAACCAAGTACTTTAGAGTTAGAATGATACCAAATTGTGAAATAGAGTCCAAGCTCGTGCATAATGTGTTTTGTTTTGTTGTCATTAATGTGTTTCAAAAGTGATAATAACTTCTCTTGGATGATGTAATGATATGATGATATATTAATTTTACTTGAGTGATTTTGACATTATAATATGATATTATTTTTTTTTTAAGTATTTTGATATATCATGATGTGTCATGATATGGTCTATTATGATTGTTTGCATGTTCTTCTTATTTATATTCTACTATCAACATGGTTTCAAAAATCACCTCATTTATTGTTTGTGTTTAACTAGCTTGGTCCTTTGTGAAATCGCAGTTATTACAGGTTAATGAGTCTTGAAATTCATGTGTTGGGAGAAGCTTTGTTCTGATAGGTGATACCGAGAATGAGAGTTATAAATTGTATTTTACTTATTTATTTAGAAACAAATTTTGCATGAAAACCTTATATAAGTACTAATTAGTTTTTGGAATTAAATTAAGAAATTATAGTTAAATCGAGTTTATGAAAATTGCACTGTTTTATAAGAGAAAAAAATTTAAAGTATTCCATTTGTATTTTGAGAAATGTGATATCTTTAATAACTATTAAAAGATTCTTTTTATTGAAAGAGTTTTTTTTTTATCTACTTCAAATTTTATAGAAATAATAATAATAATAATAATAGTTTGTTCTAGATTTATGTTCTAATTACCATTTGTTCCTGTTTTTTGGTGTGTTTTTTTTTTCTTGTTGCTTGTTCGGCCATAAAGATGGGACTAGGAAAATGATAAAGGATTTTTTGTGGGCAATTAACTTGTGTAACTAAAACCTTAGCACATGACCCAATTTTATTTGAAATTGCTAATTTTCTAATTTTAAGAACTTTTAATTTGATGTTAGGATTTTAAATTTTAAAAACTTGTTACTGATTGTGGGTAAGAATATGACCGAGTTGGGTCAGATGTTGAAAGAGAGAATCATATGATAAAATGTCTGAAAAACTAATTGAGAAAGAAAAGTAACATTGAAAAATGTTTTTAAAATAATTATTTTTAAAATGCTAACTGAATTTGACCCAGTTGACACACGTATTACAAATGATAATGTTAACTTACATTAGGTATAACATACAAAAGAATGATAATGTTCCCTTACATTATATTGAGCACAACATATAAAATGGGTTAATACTTTGCTATTTTTTGCAATTAAAACTGAATCATTAGAAAAATCAATAAAGTATGTTTATGAGGAGGTACTTAGTTGTGTTTTATAGTATAAATGCAATTCTATTTCTATGGGTCAATGACTTCGATCGATATAAGTAAAATCGCACTTGCTTTGTATTATTTTTACATTTATGGATGATTGTTTAATATTTGTTTCATTAGTGTTCATACTAAAACAAAGAAAAAAGATATTTGTGTAGATGAATATAGAATAGCTGCCACAAAAGTAAAGTTTTGATATGATATATGACTTTAGAAAAACTTTTTTAGATATAAATATAATTGAATGTGTCAGAGTTGTTAAATTTTATAAGAAAAAAAGATTTATGTTAAAAAAATTGAAAAAGGAATAATTATTAATTGTGACAAATGTGTAAAAATCAAATTATATAAGTCTATAGGGTAATTGTAGTTTGTATGGTTTGATATATGTTAATCGATTGTGATGAATTCAAACTAGACCTGACATGACAGAGATGTTAATAAATAAACTAATTAAAATAGATATTGTGATGTATATGATTGTAATTATGGGTTCTATGATGATTTATTTTATGAGTAGAATTTTTTTATTAGTAGAATTGTGGTTGTTATGTTACCATTACCAAAATGTATATTTGAGTCTAACATGTGAAGGTGATGCTATATGCACATCTTTTCTTGTTATATGAATTAACCTAACCAAGTAGTATGTATCATGTAGATTCAACATAAAAACCAATTAATTACCGATATGAAAAAAATATCATCTTATCACAAACTCAACCACAACACTCAAAAATTATAATAAAACAACTACTCTTTATAGTAATTAACACAAAAAATTAATATGTATTCTTAATAATCAATGATATCAAATCAAATAGGACAATCATCGAACATGAAATCTTCAACATTTTCTATGTTACCTTATAGAAATTATTACAATTTTAGACAATTTTTCGGTAAATTCTATAACTAACAATATTAATATAGTGAATAAAGAAAATAATTAAGATATTTTGGGGGTGCTACACTTTCCCCTCCTAATATTAGTGAACCAATATTAGCGAGTACTTGTTCACACATAAAATTACTCACTAATATAAAGTAAAGTTTTCATGGAAGGACCTATTTTAGTTAGCTTAGATCAAAAGTTTCCAAGTTCGCATTCAATGGCAATTAATAGAATGGGGGTGGAATATATGTTCTAATTAAGTTCTTACTTCTATATGGATTCCTATTACCCTTATTTTCACAACTCATAAGGTGTAGACAATTGGTGGGAACGAAGGGATGAATTCGACTAACGCAACGTCAATAGGAGAAACCAAGAAATGGAACACCAATATGCATTTGAGTCAAAATCATATCCAACTCTACTCATCACCCTCAATTTAGTACCCATAGTTGGTCTCGAGAAGTGACACATCTAAGTTAATTTCAAAACTCAATAGCATAAGCTCTAGTAAAATTAATATTTCACCTCAACTAGCACAATGTTGAAACTTTACCACTATTTACCATCCATGTCCTACAATACAATACATGCATAAACATGATCTTTAAAAAAAATGTAATACACTTTTAAAAAATAAAATAAGGAGCTATTTTACAGCACTCTTTAAAAAAGCGTTGTAATAGGCTTTTTAAAAAATAAAGTAAGAAGGTCTTTTATAGCGCTCTTTAAAAAAGCGTTGTAATATACTTTTAAAAAATAAAATAAGGAGGTCTTTTACAGCACTATTTTATAGCGCTCTTTAGAAAAGCACTGTAATGGGCTTTTAAAAAATAAAATAAGGAGGTCTTTTACAAAACTCTTTTACAGCGCTCTTTAAAAAAGCGCTGGAATAGGCTGTTAAAAAATAATATAAGGAGGTCTTTTACAACACTTTTTAAAAAAGCGCTGTAATAGGATTTTATATATAACAGTAAATCGTTTTAGTTTCCTCTTTATTACATAAACTTCACTACGCTTCAGTGTACTTCTCCTCTTCATTATCCTTCGCATTGCGAATCCTACTGTCCCTACGAACCATATTGTTAGCCATCTCCATTGCAAATAATCTCTATATTTGTTACTAACCCTACAAACATTATTACGTACTCTTATCATTGCGAACCTTACTCTGTCCTACGAACCGTTCGTATTTCTGCACATTCTCGTTGTTCCTTCTTAAATGAAACCGTAACCCTACGAACCCTACGTATTTCTTCGCACTCTTCATGTATTGTACTCATTTATTCATTTATTTCTTACATATATATATATATATATATAATGTGTTTGTTAATGCTAATAATCATATTTATTTGATAGTGCTTTACACGTTTTCTGAGCTCAAATGGGTGCTATAGTGTCGAAGCAAAAATCAAATAAATCACATGGATTCCAATAAAGGTTTGAAATATATGCCTTTAAAATTTCATTAACAATCAATGCACAAATATTTATTGATTTATATGTTTTATATTATAGTGCTCTTGTCAAACTAACAACATAGACTGCGTATACTATATATTGCGATTTATGAAGGAGATTGTTGACATAATCCCAGAAAGCGATCTAATTGAAATAAAGAAATGCACCTATTACAGCGCTCTTTTTAAAAAGCGCCGTAAAACTAATACAACAAGCAACACATTTACTTTGTTTCTGTAGCAGCACGGGGAAGGAGAAAAGTACTTCTTGATAAATGAGCAGATTTTTCTCTTCACATGAAGAACATTATATTGCTTTTTGTGACCAAATGGTGGCTTTGAAATTTGAGCATGGAGACACTGCAATTTTCTTTTCTTATGTTGCACGAGGAAGGGAAAAGTTTCACATGTCACTTGTACTTGCATTTACTTTGTTTTGTCTTTTTGGACTTGCAAGTGGTAAGAATGATAAGAATATTTTTTTTAAGTTGTAACCCCCTAAATTTTATATTAAACTATTTTATTAGTTAAGTACCATTTTAAATAATTAATTTAATATTAAAATTATTTTAGAATATATGATGATAAGTTTTCTGACTAATTTTTGTTATATAGGTGATTTATATGATGTGCTAGTTTTATAAATCTTAGATTACATGAGGGATATAAATAATAAATATTATATTTTATTATTTGATATATTTTAAAAAAAATAATAGTATTTTAGTGTAATATATATATATATATATTAAAGAAAAATATTTTAAACGACTTTACGTGTATATATATGTACCCAATTAATGTAATACTTTTAAGTGCGTTTGTCTGATGTTAAGTATGCACGTAGTTATATTTTAATTATTTATAACTATTTTTTATTTTTAGTTATTTTTTTATAAATAATTATCTTGAGATAGTAGTGATATTGTATTTGATTTACTTTATTTTTAGTTATTTATTATGACATTGTGATTTTATATATATTTATTAATATTTAGTAATTAATATAAAGTGTTGATGTTATATTTATTTATTTTATACTTTCGACTATTTTCTAATGATGGTAATATTTTAATTTGAGTATTTAAAAAAATATTATTATAGGGATTATTTTAAATATGAGATTTTTGGTTATTAATGTATTTTAAAAGATTAATTATTTTTATTTATAAATTATTAGTTTTGAAATAGTAATAATACTTTATTAATGAAATTGCGTTTTCAAAAATAAAATAAAATAAATCTAGTAAAACCTAAAAGGAGACCAATGTGTTTGATTCATGTATGAACCCTAATTGTTAATCAAATAACACAAACAAAAGAGAAGGGAGTTGGAAGGGCAGCCGCAAAACCAAAGAGGAAACACAATAATAAACCTATTGTTTGACACCGGTGATCGATAACTGTTCCAGAAAACTTTCTCCATTTTCGCCCAAATTTGAGTATGTTGTTTCATTCATTTAACTCATCAATTAAACATAATTTTCCAGATTTTTAACAACCCTAATTTCTGTCTAAAATACCCAACTTCTTTGTTTGTAGAATTCGTTATTTTGCACCGTTCTCCTTCACTATAAGTCAGATTTGAGTGAAACCAACGCCAAAACGACCGTGTGAAAAGTGGCTATATTCCATTGATTGAGTTTCTGATTTATGGTAATATTCCTTGACCGAATTTCGAATTTAGTTTTTAGAGTATCTTCTCATAATTTATTTTTAATATTTACCCATAAACTGTCGAGTTAGATCAATTGAAGGACAAAGATTTAATGAACAAAGGCTGTTTGCTCGTAGAATCGTATTCGTGTGTAAAAGCGTCAAAATAAGGTAAGGGGGTAAGAGAGCGTTTGAATTCATGAGTATAATATAATTTGAGATGAACGGGAAAACCATATTTCTCAACGATTTGTTCAGGACTTGCTACGTACGACAATAGCCCTTTGAGTGATAAATTAATGTTAAAATATGGGAATTGTGAGATTAAAATATGCAATAGAAATATTTATAAGGTGTTGATTGATTTAACTTCGTTAAATGTGTGGTATTGGATATTATTGTGATGTTTGATTTATTTTTATCAAATGTGTGATATTTGATATTATTGTGATATTAGATGTTGAATTAATTTTATGAATATGTTTAATTAGATGTGTTTATGTGATGTGATAGTAAAAAGTGAATTTATTTTGATACGTTTATGTGATTATGTTGATGTATAATTAATAATAACGATGTTATAAATTTGTGACAAGCCTATGTGATGACCTATGCTTGATGATAGTGATGCTATAAATTTATGATGAGTTTATGTGATGAGATATGATTAATGATAGTGATATCGTGAATTTGTGATCAGAATATTGAAGTAACCCCATAGTTGGTGAAATAATTGTGATTTCAATTTGTGTTTGAGATGACGGTTCTTAATGGAGTATCATAGGCCAACGAGGGGAGAAAATAAACATCGAGAAATTGTGAAGTGAAGATTATTTTGTCATCATATAGGTAGGGCCTGACAAGCCTAGTGATTCCGGGGAAGTACAACTGAATGAGCCTGATCGTGGTGGTCTGCTGTCGAGCCTTAAGGCAAGATTGTTAGACCTTGGAGGTATTCGGGTGTAGAATTCCTACGTAACTTGGAGGTAGCACTCCAAATATCGGGAGCTAGCATGCAACATACGTTTACCTTGACTATCATGTGTATGTGTCTAGGATTGAGTTGAGGGGATCTATGAGGATAGGGCCAATTTGAATTGTCCGTTCACCGGGATGGTGGCATAGTATCAAGCCTCATAACCAAGTACTTCAGAGTTAGAATGGTACCACATTGTGAAGTAGAGTCTAAGCTCATGCATAGCATTGCATTTCATTGTAATTGTTTTGTTGTTAGTAATATGTCTCGTGTGTGGTGATAATTTCTCTTATACAATTTGATGTTACAGTGAAATCTATTGATTTTCCTTGAGTGATTTTGATCTTTGAATGTGATATTTTCTTGATGGAATATTTGTGTAATGATACGGTCCTATTATGATTGTTTGCATGTTATTCTTACTTGTATTATATTTTCCTCATGATTTCGAAACTCACCTCCTTCGTTGTTTATGTTTGATTGGCTGGGCCGTGCGTTTGCAAAATCGCAGTTATTACAGGTTAATGAGTCTTGAAGTTCAAGTTTGGGAGGAACCCCACTCTGATAGGTGATACCGGAAATAAGGGTTTAAATTTGAATAGAATTTTTGTATGAAAACCTTAGAAGTACTAGTAAGTTTTTAGAATTAAATCAAGTAATTATACTTAAATCAAGCTTATCGAGATTGCACTATTTTAATGGATAAAATAAGTTTAAAGTGTTTTTATTTTTGAGAAACGTGATATCCTAGATTAAATATAAAATTTTTATTTTCTTGGAAATATATTTTTATTTATCCGCTGTAAATTTTATAGAAATATGATATAAGTTATTATATATATTATTTTTGGATTTAGGGTGTCACACAAGTCATGAGACATTCTTAGAGTGTCAAATATAGATTTTTTGAAATCTTATTTTCCAAAAGAAATAAAAAATCGTGTTGACATCGTTGTTGGATCAAACAAAGCTATTATAATATGATTCTTCTTCATGGTATCATAAAGAATATTCTTCATCATATACTTTAATCATTCTTGTTCATAAATGTCATCTTAAATGCAATATTCCTGATATGACTTTAACATCAAAGTTGTTCCTTATCTGTTGCTAATTTGACTTAAATACATTTAAGATGCTAAAACTTTCTTCAAATTGTGAGAATATTTTATTTCATGAATTCCATGCAAACAAAACGTTCTTCTTTATCATTAGAGTGTCTTTTCAATTTTGCAACCACATTCTCTTCAATAGATGATATAGTAAATGAATCAATTTTAAAATGATTTCCTCTTCGAAGTTGATTTTGATAAGTTTGCTAAAAAGATCCTTTTTTCTTCCATGTTGTGTAATGTCCTAGGATTCTCCATGTACCTACTAATCAACGCAACCCTATATGAGATATCTGGCCTTGTGTTGCACAAGTATCTTAGGGATCCTACAATTTTCTTGAAGGTTGTAGGATCAACCAACTCATCATTGCCCTTTTTGGACAACACCAACTTGAATCTGATAGGGTGTTGGTTCCATTGCATTATTGCATTTTAAACCTTTTTAATACATCACTTGCATTTTTTTTATGTATAAAAGTTCCATTTTTCTTGGTTTCAAACTCAATAAGAAGGAAATATGCCAACATGCCCAAATCCGTCATCTCAAATTCCTTCTCCGTTCTAATTTTTGTAACACCCCGATCTTTAACTGCACGAGTGTAATTTTTTTTTTCAAAACAATTCATTATATCAAACAAATAAATAAGGAAATATTTTTGGATAAAGATATAAGTCGTAACATAACAACAAATAAGTCAACATAATTTACAAGCAGCGAAATAGTTTTTTTTTGAAATACGAATCCAAAGTATTTACACATCAAAAAGTGGTACATGGACCCATCAAATAAAATGTCAAGGTGACAATATTGGTATAGGTACAGTCTTCCAAATTAAAATAGATACAACCAAAAAGAAAGACATGTAGTCCCTATACGTCCACCTAATCTGATCATACTACAAAAACTGTACAACTCGAGTGATCTCCACGCACCCCGCAAGATCCTCCTAACACAACTCCAGTCAGGTGTGTCCAACTACATTCCCATCCACAGGGTACTAACCGGTAGGACGGCCCTGATTCTCATCTGAGGGCGAAGCCCAGATTTCCACAATAGTTGTAAAGGGTCACCAACAGAAATTAACAATTAACACATAACATTTAAGTTTCTAAATGCACAAAATAACTTTTCAACTTAGCATGCACCTTAAAAGGGTTTCCATATGCCAAACATGCATAAACCAAGTTGAAAAATGAAGTTTTTCACAAAACTGCACTGTTGTATTTGAATACATCATCTCTGTATTCGAATACAAGGATGTTTCAGCAGTCAGCAGCAAAAACAACATGTTTGTATTCGACTACATAGTAAGTCAGTAGCAAAACAGCATGTCTGTATTCGACTACACATTTAGTCAGTGGCGAAAACAACATGTTTGTATTCGAATACAACTTTCTGTATTCAAACACACATCAGACAACAACAGGAAAACAGTAAAATTCAACTTTTTAAAGGGTTTCGAAATCAATCAACACTTACACACAAATCCTTAGCAATTATAGCACAATCACCATGACGACTTGAGTTTCGAAATGGTTTTGCAATCAATCACACTTACACACAATTCCAAAACATTCACACTTAGCATTTATAGCACAATCACCACGACTACTTGAGTTTCGAAATGGTTTTTCAATCAGTCACACTTTCACACAAATCCAAAACATCCACACTTGGAAATTATAACACAATCACCATGACAACTTGAGTTCAAACACTCAATCATAATCTTGAATCAAACACGACTCGCGTGCCAAACACCCTAATGCAATGCGTATATGCCAAAATGCATGGACTAGGAATTCCAAACAAAAACCCTCCTCAAAGGGCCGTAAATCATAATTGTATCGCCTATCACAGGCCGAAGTACAAAATTACTGAGGTGCTACCAATCACGGGTCAGCACGATTTACTAAACACGTGCAGTCTATCGCATACCTTACTCGACGCGACAATCCCCGCAAGGATAAGATGAACCAACAAATCACATGGAATCATCTCGTGGCCCATCCGGTCACCACTATCATGGGCCATTCGGTCGCCATGTACTATGAAATGCATGAGCATACTCTGACTCTATCCACGACAATCGTTGAGTAAATGCAGATATTAAAAGATTCCCCATTTTTAATACTCATTTAACTCTAACAATTTTCACGACAATCATGAAGTAAACATAGATATTAAAAGATTCCCCATTTTTCATACTCGCTTAACTCTAATAATTTTGACGACAATCATTAAGTAAATGCAGATATTAAAAGATTCCCTATTTTTAATACCCATTTAACTCTAACAATTTTGACGACAATCATTAAGTAAATGTAGATATTAAGAGATACCCCATTTTTAATACTCATTTAACTCTAACAATTTTGACGACAATCATTATGTAAATGCAGATATTAAGAGATTCCCCATTCTTAATACTCATTTAACTCTAACAATTTTGACGACAATCATTGAGTAAATGCAGATATTAAGAGATTCCCCATTCTTAATACTCATTTAAATCTAACAATTTTGACGACAATCATCACGTAAATGCAGATATTAAGAGATTTCCCATTCTTAATACTCATTTAACTCTAACAACTTTGACGTCAATCATTAAGTAAATGCAGATATTAAGAGATTCCCCATTCTTAATACTCATTTAACTCTTAACGATTTTCACTACAAACATTATGTAAACAGAGATATTAAAAGATTCCCCATTTTTAATATTCGTTTAACTCTAACAATTTTGACGACAATCATTAAGTAAATGCAGATATTAAAAGATTTCCCTTTTTTAATACTCATTTAACTCTAACAATTTTCACTACAAACATTAAGTAAACAGAGATATTAAAAGATTCCTCATTTTTAATACTCGTTTAACTCTAATGATTTTCACGACAAACATTAAGTAAATAGAGATATTAAAAGATTCTCCATTTTTAATACTCGTTTAACTCTAATGATTTTCAAATTCCACACAGAACATACTCAGACATATTCTCAAATTCAATCCATAATTCACACCAAATCACATCAATTCATTTTTCCACAAAATCCACACAAACACATCTCAAAATTTATAAAAATATTAATTATGAACACGTCAAACACGACAACCACAAAATTATCACAACCCACCCCTCAAGCATGTCAAATTTCATTTCCTCAAAACCACACATAAATGAGTTAAATTCATTTTCCATGAAACACTCATTAATATCATCAAAACCCAACTCTAAAATTTCACCCATATAAGCATTAAATTCATTTTCCCCAAAGCAACCCTTCAACCATAACAAATTTCTTTTCCACACATCCACAGATAAGTCCCTAAATGTAAACTAAATTTTTCGAAGGAGCCCTTACCTTAACGTTAGCTTTACCGAGCGATTACGGTACCACGAGTAATTCCGATAAAATCTCCGCTCGCGACATCGCTTCCAAAGTTAGTTCATTAGCACTGTAGCATGGAGGTGAACAACTTTCCCTTCTTTCTCTTCGCGAAATGAAGCTTAGATCTAGATGAAAAGTGGAGGTTTGTGTTTGACGGTTTTGAAAACCCCTAACACCGTTTTTCTTCGTTTTCGAATCTAAGAAGAAGAAGGAAGCTGAGAAATCTTTGTCTTCTCACCCACCAAGTCCTGAGTTTCTTTTCTTGAAGCAAAAGGAAGAAAAAGCAAGGAGAAGCAAGAAGGAAGAAAAGGGCGAACTCGCGAGGCAGAGAGGGAAACACTTCTGTTTTCTCTGTTTCCTTTCCTGTTGTTTACATATATAACTTATAAACATATATATACATTACATATAATAACATATATATATATATATATATACACATACTACTTTCAATAATATATTATACACACACACACACACACATATATATATATATATTATACTTAAAATCTAACTCAAACATTATCTAACGCTTACACACATCACCATCTATTTTGATAAAAATATATACTCTTGTCGCAACTCAATATACAGATAAAATTTTCTACAACTAGAGATATTTTTAACAAAATTGTCCGATATTAAATTCTTGGTAATGTAAATAAATTATTCTCCGACAAATAATTTTAATCCAATTTCCAAAAGTATATTTTTGGCATTTAATTCACTAAATACCAAAAACTAGGCTAAAAGCCTAAGAACTTCAACACAAAATACTCTAAAATTGTATAATTTAGAATTTCAAATTAATGGTCTTACAATTTTGAACACCTTGTTTTGCACTTCATCACTGCCAGTCAACATTAAATCATCAACATAAAGGCATATCAGCAATGTAGGTGTTGCTGCTCCCTTTTTGGCCTAAACTCCATGCTCATTCACATACTTTTCAAATTGTTGTTCTATGAGGAATTTGCCAATCCTCTTGTTCCAGGCCCTAGATGCTTTCTTCAGGCCATATAATGCTTTTGTCACCTTATATACACTATATTCCTTGCCTCTTACTTCATATCCTGGTGGCTGATTTACATACACTCTTCCTCCAATAATCCATTGAGGATGTTTGATTTAACATCTAGTTGATGCATAGACCGACCGATGCAGTTGACCATTGAGACTACCATCCTTATTGTTTCAACTCTAGCTATTGGAGCAAACACCTCATCATAGTCCAATCCATGTTTTTGCAAAAGTCCCTTCGCTACAAGTCTGGCCTTGTACCTGAAAACCTCTCCATCATGCTTCAATTTTTGTTTATACATCCACTTCACATTAATTGATCTCTTATTTATTGGCAGAGTCATTAGCTCCCAGGTCTGGTTATTTTCTATTGCTTTGAGCTCTTCCTCCATTGGTAATCTCTATCTAGGATTACTCAAGGGCCTCTTCATTACTTACTAGTTCTGATTCAACAACAAAAACAAAGTGTGTTAATTCTCCATCTGCATTGATGGTTGAGTCAAATGTCACTTCATATGGTTGCAATCTGATAGAAGGCTGCCAAGCTTTTTCAGACCTTCTCACAAACTCAAGAACTGGTTGACTTGTTGTTCTTGCAAGCAGGCAATCATCAAGTCCCACTACTTCTGCATCGCTGGCTAGACCGATGGAGTTGGCCGGTATATCTGGGTTAGTTGCACTGCTCGAGCTGACTTCACGCATTTTCATGTCTCATCCTTTTGATTCATCCGTCAGTATGCCCCTGCTTGTCATTACCTTTTTCTTGCCTGGATCCTAAAGCTTGTAAGCTTCAGTGGCATCATATCCCAACAGCACCATTCGTTCAGCCCTATCATCACGTTTTTTTTTTCTATTTTGAATTGGCACATGCTTGAAGCATAATGAGCCAAACACTCTCAGATGATGCATCAATAGCTTTCTTCCAGTCCAAGCTTCTTCAAGTGTCCTTGTGCCCAGTCTCTTGGTTGAACACCTATTCAAAATGTACACTGTAGTTGATACTGCTTCACTCTAGAATCTATTGTAAGCCATAAGCTTCCCTGATCTAGTTTTTGATTTATGTCCCAAACATACAAGTGCACATTAAATAGTTGCTTTATCTAATGTTTTGAATCAAGAAACATTTCAGGCATACACGAAGACACCACAACACTTGGAACAATAGTTTGCAACTCAAGGAATCAACCATAGTTGGAGGATGCACTTGAGGAAGATGCAATTTGTGTATAGTTGTATTAGGTGTCTAGGTATCAAGTTAAGTAAACAATCACTAGAGTCTCACACAAGACATGCCAATAAACTTTTGTCATTCATTCATGTGTTATGAAACTTAACTCTGAAAACACTCGATTGAACAATCGATTGAATGAGTTATCAATCGAATGGCACATAAACTGTCATAAACAACTGAGGTCTGTAACAAGATCACTCGATTGTCCAGTCGATTGCACAATAGATTGACAATTCGATTGTTGCTGAAGTTCAAGTTACAGAGAGCACTCAGTCTGTGCCCACTCGATTGACCACTCGATTGTCCACTCGATTGGCAACTTGATTGTCTGCAGTATCTGAGTCACTTTGACCATGATACTCGATTGACCAATCAATTGATGCAATATTTCAAATCACAGTGAGCACCCAGTTTTGAACAACTCGATTGCTCATTCGATTGAAAGGAAATTATGGCATCAGGTCTGAATCACTTTGATCACGACAATCGATTGACCAATCGATTGATGCTATATTTCAAATCATAGTGAGCACCCAGTTTTGGCCAAATCGATTGCTCACTCGATTGAAAGGTTTTCATAGCATCATGTCTGATTTAGAAACTTGATCAATCGATTAACCAATCAAGTGAAGCCCATATAATTCAAGATTCCAGAAACACAGAAAATATGACACTCGATGCAACAATCGATTGTATCCTTACAAACTCGATTGAGCAATCGATTGTCCTGGTGTTTGCCTTGAATATATATATGATGCCTCAAATCTTTTTAAAATAACCTGAAGAACAACTTGAATAACTCTTGCATAAAAACTTTTCACATCTTTTCAGAACCTCTTGCTCTCAATCTTGCATATCTCTGAAAACACTTTGAAAGAAAAGTTTTCTAACACACAAAAAATATTCATTGGCAAATCAAATCTTTTGTGTGGTGCTAGAGTGATTGAACACATTTCTTGATACTACTTTTCTTTGTTCGTGACAAAGACAATTCTTTGTAATTGATGCTGTAACAAATCCAGTTTAGAAACTGGTGGCTATCCTTGTTGGTGTGGCATCATCAAGAGGAAGTCTACTTTGATCTTGTGTGAGTTTGGGGATAAACTACAAGGATCAAAGGGGTGACAAGATAGAAGTGAAGGGAGTTAGATTGATAGGTCGTGTAGAAGACTGGAAAATCTGTAAAAGTACTCGAATTCATTCTATAGTGAAAAAGGCTGGAATCATGATTATGATTACAGGACTGGATGTAGGCCGTTGGATCAACGGCTGAACCAGGATAAATCTTGGTGCAATCTTTCCTATCCCTTCTCTTTAATATTCAGCATTGTTTAATTGCTTATTTTTGTATGCTCCTTGAATAATCTTGTATGTGTTTTTAAGTTTCCGCTGTGTGTGTAAATTGTATGATTGTTGCATAATTGATATGGGAATTATGTCTAACTAGTTGGAGTTGATCTTAATTCTCTTGTTATTAATCAAAAAGAAGTCATAGTTTTCCAACAATTGGTATCAGAGCCTAACTTTTTTAGGGAAAAACTCATAAAAGAAAATGACTTCTTTGGATTTCCTAGGAGAAGGAGCATCTCTAACCAGACCCCCTGCCTTTAATGGTACAGCATACATGTACTGGAAAGAAAGAATGCTTATCTTTTTGGAAGCATGTGGGCTGGACATTTTAGATGCAGTGGAAATAATTAATACCAAAAGCATATAACACTTAACACAATAATATAACGGGAAAACAATCATAGTGAAAATAATTACTACACAAGAAAACACAATTGACACGACTGACATTCGACTAACACTGAATCGACATTCGACCCACTCGGCCTGATTGGACAGACCTGCTCTGATACCACTAATGTGACACCCTAAATCCCAAAATAATATATATAATAATTTATATCATATTCCTATAAAATTTGCAGCGGATAAATAAAATTATATTTTCAAGAAAATAAAAACTTTTGTAACTAATTTAGGATATCACGTTTCTCAAAGTACACATGCAACAATTCAAATTTTATTTCTCAAATAAAACAATTTAATCTCAATAAACTTGATTTAATTCTAAAAACTTACTAGTACTTCTAAGGTTTTCATACAAAAATTTGATTCAAATTAGATAAGTAAAATACAAATTTAAACCCTTATTCCCGGTATCACCTATCAGAGCGGGGTTCCTCCCAAACTTGAACTTCAAGACTCATTAACCTATAATAACTGTGATTTCGCAAATGCAGGGTCCAACCAGTCAAACACAAACAACGAAGAAGGTAATTTTTGAAATCATGTTAATAGTATAATATGAGTAAGAAGAATACGCAAACAATCATAATAGAACCGTATCATAATCACTTTACGATATATCAAAATATTTAATTAAATAGTATCATACTATAACATCAAAGTCACTTAAGTAAATTAATTATCTCATTATAATATGCATCAAATCATCTAATTATTATCACCTTTGAAACACATCAATCACAACAAAACAATCACAAGGAAATGCAATGATATGCATGAGCTTAGACTCTACTTCACAATGTGGTACCATTCTAACTCTGAAGTACTTGGTTAGGAGGCCATGATACTATGCCACCATCCCGGTGGACGAACAATTCAAATTGGCCCTGTCCTCATAGATCCCCTCAACTCAACCCGAGACACATATACGCGACAATCGTGGTAAACATGTGTTGCATAGTAGCTCCCGACATTTGGAGTGCTACCTCCAAGTCACCTTGAAATTCCCCACCGGAATACCTCCAAGGTCTAACAATCTTGCCTTAAGGCTCGACAGCAGACCACCACGATTAGGCTCATTCAGTTGTACTTCCCCAGAATCACTAGGCTTGTCAGGCCCTACCTATATGATGACAAAATAATCTTCACTTCACAATTCACAATATTTATTTTCTCCCCCCATTAGCTTAGACTAGTCCATTAAGAGCTCCATATTTAAGAATCATCACTATCTCATCAAGTATGGGGTACTTCAATATTTTCATTACAATTTTATAATATCATTAATCATAAATAATCATGATCATCGTATAAACTCATCACAATTTTATTACATCACTATCATCAATAAAAAATCATCATTATCATCATGTAGCATATTCAAACCATGCATCCATATTTTATTATCACATCACAAAATTTCATCTAAGCAAACATGTACACATAATTTCATTTAACATCCAACATCACAATAATAACAAATATACACTACCACACAAGTATCGAAAATTAAATCAATCAACACCCTATAAAAATTTGTATTTCACATTTTAATCTCACAATTCTCATATTTCAAATTAATTAATTTATCCCTCAAAGGGCTACTGCAATATGTAGCGAGCCCCGGATGAATCATTGGGAAATACGGTTTTCCCGTTCATCTCACAATATATTATACTCATGATTCGATGCCCAAACAGTCTTTGCTCTTTGACTATTTGTCCTTCAACTGATCATAAATCAGAAAACCAATCAGTGGATAATATAGCCACTTTTCACACGGTCGTTTTGGCGTTGGTTTCACTCAAATCGGACTTACGGTGAAGGAGAACGATGCAAAATAACGAATTTCAAATTTGGGCGAAAATGGAGAAAGTTTTCTGGAACATCACCGGTGTCAAACAATAGGGTTATTGTTGTGTTTGCTCTTTGGTTTTACGGCTGCCCTTCCAACTCCCTTCCCTTCTTTGGTTTGTTTTATTTTATTTTATTAATAATTAGGGTTCATAGAGTCAAACCCATTGGTCTCTTTATTTATATTTTACTATTATTATTTTTATTTTGTTAAAATAAACTAATAATTATTTAATCTCTTTTTTAAGATTCCTCCAAACACCATTTAGTTTTCCAAACATTACTAATATTTTATAAATTAGAGTAATTAAAATAATCAGTATATAAAAACATATTACTAATGACTGAAACTTTCACATTCAAAATAATCCCTACAATTATATTTATTTCTCAGAATATTCATATTATAATAATACCATCATATTAGAAAATATTTAAAAGTATAAAATAAATAAATATAACAATAATATTTTATGTTAATTACTAAATCATAATATATATATATAT
>JBBPBT010000487.1:4821512-4840757 GCA_037974875.1 Cicer bijugum
TATAATCACAATTTCAAAATGAATATATAAAAACAAAGAAAATTAAACACAATATTACTACGATCTCAATATAATTATTTATAGAATAAAATAAGAGATACTTAAAAATGATTAAAATATAAATATGTACACACTTAACATTAGTAAAACATATAAGAAAATATCATATTAATTACCAACTCACGTATACACTTAAAATCATATAAAATCTTGTTCTTTAAAATATTACACTAAAATACTTTTATTTTTATAAAAATATATAAAATAATAAAGTAAAATATTTATTATTTATATTGCTCATTAAATATATTAACTATCAAATGTCTATAACATTTATCATTCAATTATGAAATAGAATATCATAATTACTGTTATAATAAGAAAACAGAAAACTCCCCCTGACTTTTAGAATACATGATTCATTTAAGTAGCAACAGTAAAATCAGGGTCTTAGAGCTTAAAAAAAAAATCATCAGAGTATCAAAGTACTATAATCAATTTTAAAGTATCAGAGCTATATAACAATAATTATCACTTTAGTGATGCAATATCAGAGCTATAAAAGCTATATTGTGACACCCGATGTTATCGTTTAAGTAGTATCAAATTTAGTTACAATGTACAGTATCAGAGCTTATTTCAACCAAAGCAATCAGAGCTAACTATCACATGCTGCAGTATCAGAGTTATCACAAAGTTTACCAGATTAGCAGCAGATTAGTAATGATATCAGGACATGATTAGCAGCAGATTAGTAATGGAATTAGCACATGCAGGTCAATTTAGTACATGGTATCAGAACATAATTCAGAACAACAAGAAATACAAGTTAAATTCGTATCACAATTTCTCCCCCTTTGTCATTGAATGCAAAACGGTATAACAGGAGAGAATAGCTAAAATATTATGCATTTATAATAGAATATTACAGAACAATACCAGAACATTACAAAACAACAAAGAAACCAAAATCCTAGACAACTAATCTAGGGCTGTTCCTCATTATTACCGATGAGAGAGGTAGAGACCGCTGTATTAGTCTCAGCAGGTGTCTCCTCACCATGAGGTTCAGTGCTATCTAAGTTTGTTGGGTTTGGTTCTTCCGTTGCTTGTCGGCCTATTTCAGCAACATCTTCAAAAGATAGTTTAAGGCCTAAGTGTTCCTGTATCGCAGCGACATCCTGAGCAACTGTGTTCAGAGTTGCCTGGAGTGTCTTTACAAATGCTTCAACTCGAGCATTATGAGCAGCCTGAGTTTCTATGAATTCCTGCAGCTTGGTTAACACCTCAGAATGTGCTGCAACTGGCTCAGCTTGTTCCACATTCGGCTGAGCTTGTTCAACATTTGGCTGAGCTCGAGTCCAAGTGCCGTTTATTCGTTTCAATTGCATTTGGTTTACAATTGATTCGCCAAAGATGAGAGTAGTTTTGACATATTCTTCATTGACAATTGAAACTTTAAAATGTCTCAGAATCTTTGTGACCAGTTGTGGGTAGGGGAGCTTTAGTTTGCCCTATGCTGCTTCCATCATATATTTCAGCATAATCCATGCCCAACTTATCTTGAGCTCTTTGCATAGACCCTAAAGCAGAAGAATGTCCAACTTCTGGACTACAGCGTGGTTTCCGGATCTTGGTACTAGCATCCGGGTTAGTGCGTACATTAGCATTCGTTGTTCGACCTTCATTTGACCTATCAGAAGTGAAAGCTATTCCACAAAGCCTTCGATCATCAGGTTCTGCACAACAGTGTGCCTGTCTACTGATGCTTCCCATGCTTCATCAGTAGAATCCGCTTCATCGCTGCCATCAATGGTTTTGCCATGAAAGGGCAGTCCTGACAGATTGGAGAATTCTTCAAATGTCATGGAAATTTTCTTGTTTTTGACTTCAGCCTTGAATCCGGTATCAGTGAGGGTGAATGTTGAGTAGAAGGCTCTAATAAGCCTTGGGTAGATTTCCAATGAGCAGGAAAGGAAGTCTACTAGTCCATGAAATCTTAAATGGTTTTGGAAGGTAAAACCATTTGAATCAAAATAGCTAAAATCCAGAGTTCTTGCCTCTTGGATTTTCCTTTTGAGAAATGAGGAAGGAATGATCATATCTTCATGATCATATCCAGTAGGTTTCTTCTTCTTTTGAGCTGGTTCCTTCATTGCGTCAGCCATCAATTTTTCAGATTGAGGCTCTTTTCTATTTTTAATCTTCCCTTGATCTGTGGCAATGGCTTTGCCTTTGTCTTTAACCATTATTTTGTGGGTTGGTATAGAGACTCGTTTAGAAGTGGGTGGGGGTGATGGAGTTTTCCCACTCGATGAAGATGAAGGGGATGGTGATTTGTAAGAAGTTTGTTTTACTCTAGCCATGACAAGATTTATGAGATTTTGGAAGTTTCAATGTTTCAAAGAAAGTTGAGAAGGGTGAAAGTTCTGAGAAAACGCAGAGAGTTTTGAGAAATATGCAGAAAACAATTTCTAAATCGATTTTGGGTTTTAAGTAGTGTGCTCAGAATCGATTTCCCAATCACTGCTTTTAAGTATTCAAACAATCACATTGTAACACCCCATTTTTCAAAGGGAGGGCGTATTTTTTTTCAAAAGAAATTAAAATAAAACAGAGAAATAAATAAGGTAACAACACCTTTGGATAAATGATTAAGTCATTATAATTTACAAGCAGCGAAAAAAGTTATCAAAATATGAATTCAAAATATTTACATAACGAAAGTAGTACGGTCTTCCAATTTAAAAATAAAAGCAACCCAAAAGAGAGACTTATGTTCCCTCTGTCCACCTAGTCTGATCATTTTACAAAACAACTAAACACCCTGAGTGATCTCCACGCGCCCCATGAGATCCTCCTAACGTGGCTCCAATCAAGCATTCCCATCCACATTCCCATCTGTAGGGTACGAACCGGTAGGATCATCCTGACTCTCATCTGAGGGCAAAGCCCAGATTTCCACAATAGTTGTAAAGGGTCACCAACCGAAATTAACAGTTAACACATAACATTCAAGCTTTTAAATGCACAAATAACCTTTTCAACTTATCAATACATCTTAGAAGGGTTTTCCATATGCTAAAAGTTTATATAATACTTGCCCAATAAAATTGAAATCAAAATAAAGTTCTCAATCCATCAAGTAATACATAACTGACCAAAACATTGATAAATCAATTGAGCAATCGATTATCTAACTCAAAATAAGAATTTCCACTAAGCCAATCGATTAAATGGATAACTGAGCCCCTGTATTAAAGCCAATCGATTTCCAAATCGATTTCCTGAAGGTTTTTAGAGAAATTTGAACTCTAGGCTTAATTCAATCGATTGGGCAATCGATTGGGAAACATAGCTGAGCCACTGACTTAATGCCAATCGATTTCCAAATCGATTTTGTCAGTTTTGCTGAATTCCTGTATGGCCAAATCGATTTCCAAATCGATTTCTTAACTGGTTTTGAAAAACATATTATAAAATTGATTGGCAAATCGATTTTGTCAAATTAGCGAAGTCCCTGAAACTCATCCAATCGATTGGGAAATCGATTTCCCTGCATATTCTTCCGAAAATACATAAACTAACTCAATCACATTCATACACAACTCCATATCTTAACACTTAGCAATTACCACACAATCACCACGACATAATGGGCTTCGAAATTGTTTTACAATCCATCATACTTTCACACGATGTTCAATAGATAACGTGTAGTAAAATCATCACAATCATAAGTTTAAATCAGACACACTTACACATAATTTCGTCACATAACACTTAGCAAAATCATCACATTCATGAATTCGAATCAAACACGACTCGTGTGCCAAACACCCTAATGCAATGCGTATATGCCAAAATGCATGGACTCGGAATTCCAAACCAAAACCCTCCTCGAAGGGCAATAAATCATAATTGTACCGCCTATCGCAGGCCAAAGTACCAATTACTGAGGTGCCACCTATCACGGGTCAGCATGATTTACTAAAAAGCATAAAAAGTACCACCTATCACGGGTCAGTACTGTTTACCAAGGTGCCACCTATCACGGGTCAGCACGATTTACCAAAAGAAAAAGCGTAAGTCGTAAGGGTACCGCCTATCACAGGCCAGAGTACTACTTACCGAGGTGCCACCTATCACGGGTCAGCACAATTTACCAAATGAAATGCATGAGCATACACTAACTCCATTCACAACAAGCGTTAAGTAAATGCAGATATCAAAAGATTCCCCATTTTTAATACTCATTTACTTAACCGATTTTCACACCAAAACATTAAGCAACATACATATTAAGAGACTCCCCATTCTTAATATACTTTTGACTTAAACGATTTCCACAACAAAACATTCAGTAAACAAGTCATTAAGAGATTCCCCATTCTTAATACTCATTTCACTGAAACCATTTTGAAAAACAAACATTAAGTAACCAAGACATTAAGAGATTCCCCATTCTTAACGCTCGGTTAACTTAAACGATTTTCAAACAACATTAAGTAACTAAGACATTAAGAGATTCCCCATTCTTAACGCCCAGTTAACTTAAACGATTTTCAAAACAACATTAAGTAAACGAGATATTAAGAGATTCCCCATTCTTAATTCTCATTTAACTTAAACGATTTTCACAAACTCACATTAAGTAAACGAGACATTAAGAGATTCCCCATTCTTAATACTCGTTTAATTTAATGGTTTTCAAATTCCACATAGAACAAACTCAAACATACTTTCACATTCAGTCTATAATTCACACCAAATCATTTTTGCACACAAAACACATCTCAAATTTCATCAGTATCAATTAAGAACACGTCAAAATCAACGAACACAAATTAACACAATCCACCCCTCAAACACACAAGTTTCATTTACTCAAAATCATACATAAAAAAGTTTAAATTCATTCACCACGAAACATTCATCAATATAACCAAAACCTAACTCTAAGATTTTACCCGTAAAGCCTCAGATACATTTTCCCAAATCAATACTCTAACCCTAACAAAATTCTTTTCCACACAACCACAAGTAAGTCCCTAAATGCAAACTAAATGTTTGGAAGGAGCCCTTACCTTCACGTTAGCTGTAACGTGCGATTACAGTACCACAAGCAAATCCGGTAAAATCTCCGCTCGCAACGCCGCTTCCAAAGTTGGTCCCCTAGCACCGTAGCGTTGTAGTGAGCAACTTTCCCTTCTATCTCTTCACGAAACGAAGCTTAGATCTAGGTGAAACGGGGAGGTTTGTGTTTGACGGTTTTGGAAATCCCTAACTCCGTTTTCGAATCCGAGAAGGTGGAAGAAGTTGGGAATGTGTTCTTTCACACTCACTAATCTTGGGTTTCCATTCTTGAGGCCAAAGGAACCACGAAAATGGAAGAAAAGAGATGGAAGAAAATGTGTGGGTCGCGTGGCTGGAGGAGGAAGAAGATGGAATGTTTTTCCCTTGCTTTTCCTTCCTTCTATTTTCTTTTCTCTCTCTTTCCTTCCTTTCCTTTTCTTTCTATATATATATATATATATATATATATATATATATATATATATAACAAATATCTAAAAATATCTAGATATTCCTTAAAATTACCATTTCACCCATAACCTCTCCAAAACACTTTTTGGTTAAAAATATCTACTCTCGTCGCAACTCGATTGATAGATGCAATTTTTAGCAACACAAGATATTTTTAACGAAACTCTCTAGAATTAAATTCTTCGTAAAAGATCCACATCAGTTAATTTAATTTATTTATCAACGAACAATTTTAATCGGGGTATCAAAATATATTTTTGGGCATTTAAGCTCACAAAATATTAATAACTTGGCTAAAAAGCCTCCGAGTTCAATACCGAAAATACCCTAAAATACATAAAGTGTAATTTAAAATTATGGGTCTTACACACGTCGATTGGTCAATCGATTAGGTTATCGTTAATGGGGAAGTGAAATCGATTTGGTCATTATTGCCTCTAACGGATAGTAAAAAATTTGCAACGATCATATTTTAAATCGATTCCCAAATCAATTGTTTTTAATTACTAAATCGATGTCCCAATCGATTTCCATATCAGTTCAGAAAACTGCTCATCTCAGCATCGATTTCCAAATCGATTCAATTAAGTTCAGGTTTTAAAATTTTGACTCAATCAATTTACCAATCGATGCTCGGCTTTGAGTTTTGAAAAATTTCTCATTTTTGAAGTCTGGGGCCAGCTTAATCGATTATGCAATCGATTCTTTGAACCATTTACCAAAGTGTTAATCGATTGGATTGAGGAATAATCTAGCATATTCAGATACCTGGGATTAGAAAATTGATTAACCAATCAATTATCGTGTTTTCGATTTTGACAAATTAAACATTGTGCATCATAAATCGATTGTGCAATCGATTTCATAAAGCTGATTTTGTATTTGGTCACAGGATAATTGATGTTTCAATCGATTGTACATAGGTATCAGAGCTCATGATGATCGATTATTCCTACTTTCATCCTAATATGGAGGAAGCTTTCTTTGGGCAAAGCTTTTGGTAAAAATGTCAGCTAACTGATCAGCTGTATTAACATATTCAAGCTTTATGTTCCCATTTTGATATTGTTCCTTATAAAGTGATGCCTTATCTCTATGTGTTTAGTTCTAGAATGCATTACAGGATTTTTAGTGATGTTTATTGCACTAGTATTATCACTCATGATTGGTACAGTCCCTAGATCAACACCAAAATCAGAGAGGTGTTGTTTTATCCAGAGAATCTGTGCACAACAGCTTCCAGCTGCAATATATTCAGCCTCAGCTGTTGATAGTGCAATGCTAGTTTGTTTCTTGCTATGCCATGAAACAAGGGAGTTTCCTAATAGATGACAAGTACCAAAAGTATTTTTCTTGTCTATTTTGCATCCAGCAAAACCAGAATCTGAGTAGCCAACTAGAGTGCAAGCTGATACTTTAGGTTACCACAAACCTAGATTTTTAGTACCTATTAGATATCTAAATATTCTCTTGACTGCACTTAGATGAGACTCCTTTGGATTTGCTTGGTATCTAGCACACATGCATACACTAAACATTAAATCAGGTCTACTGGTTGTAAGGTATAGCAGAGATCCTATCATTCCCCTAAACATTGTTGCATCTACTGGTTTTCCCATTTCATCTCTATCTAAATGGCAACCTTGACTCATAGGTGTATCAATGGATTTAAACTTATCAAAGCCAAATTTCTTCAATAGGTCATTACAATATTTGGTTTGGCTTAGGAAAATGCCATTCTTGCTTTGATTGATTTGAAATCCCAAGAAGAAAGATAGCTCTCCCATCATTGACATTTCAAATCTTGCTTGCATAATGTTTTCAAAATCTTTGCATAGCTTTTTATTTGAGGATCCAAATATTATGTCATCAACATATACTTGGACCAACAAGATGTCTTTTCCATCCTTTTTAATAAAAAGTGTCTTATCAACATTTCCTCTTAAAAAGTTTTGTTGAATGAGGAAATTGCTGAGTTTCTCATACCAAGCCCTTGGGGCTTGTTTCAATCCATAGAGGGCCTTTGTTAGCTTATAGACATGATTTGGAAAATCAGGATTCTCAAATCATGGGGTTTGGCTAACAAACACTTCCTCTTGGATGTCTCCATTGAGAAAGGCACTTTTTACATCCATTTGATATAGTTTAAAGTCCATTATACAAGCCTAAGCAAGTAGGATTCTAATGGCTTCTAATCTAGCTACAGGGGCATAGGTTTCATCATAATCAATACCCTCTTCCAGATTATAACCCTTAGCAACTAGTCTAGCTTTATTCCTAGTTATGACTCCATTTTCATCCATTTTATTTCTAATCACCCATCTAGTTCCTATAATGTGTTTATTTTCTAGTTTAGGAACTAGTATCCATACTTTGTTTCTCTCAAATTGATTAAATTCTTCTTCCATAGCAATTATCCCCACATTATCTAATAGAGCTTCCTTTATGTTTTTGGGTTCAATTTGTGATACAAAGGCTGTAAAGTTGCAGAAATGTCTAAGTGTTTTTCTAGTTGCAACTCCTTTAGAGATGTCTCCTATTATGTTATCTATGGGATGGTTTTTATTAAACCTCCACTCTTTAGGTAGTTCATCTATCCTTATTGGTTCTACATAGTCCAAGTTAGCTTGAGGCACAATTTCATTAGGTTCTGTTGGATTAGACTCTACAATTTCATCCAAAGAAGTATCAACTATAGGAGGAGTGTTGTTCAAGTTTTCAACAACTAGTTCATCAAACTTTACATGAACAGACTCTTCTATAGTTTTTGTTCTTTTATTGTAGATTCTATAGGCCTTACTAGATTGTGAATATCCTAGAAAGATTCCCTCATCTGTCTTATAGTCAAACTTTGCTAGGTGTTCTTTCCCATTATTCAAAACAAAGCATTTGCATCCAAAAATTCTAAAGTAAGAAATATTTGGCTTTCTACCTTTGTATAACTCATAGGGAGTTTTTCTAAGTATAGGCCTAATTAGAACCCTATTGATTACATGTGTGGCTATGTTAATAGGATCTGTCCAAAAATACTTAGGAAGATTGGAATCATTAATCGTAGTTCTAGCTAATTCTTCTAGTGATCTATTCTTCCTTTCTACAACTCCATTTTGTTGGGGAGTTCTAGGGGTTGAGTAAATATGATGGATTCCATTTTGTTCACAATAGTTGTTAAAGGTTTCATTCTGGAACTCTCCACCATGATCACTCTTGATGGATATAATTTTCTGGTTCTTCTCATTTTGAACTCAATTTGCAAATCTTTTGAAAATAAAGAAGGCCTCACTCTTGTGAGTCAGAAAAAATGTCCAAGTATACCTAGAGTAATCATCTACTAACACAAAAACATACACATTTCCTCCAAAGCTTTTAACTTGAGAAGGACCAAACAGGTCCATATGTATTAATTGTAAAACCTTATTGGTTTGAACTAAATTTATTGAAGGGAAGGATGACTTAACTAGTTTATTTTTCTCACAGGAATCGCACAACCTATCCTTAGTGAACTTTCTGTTTGGGAGTCCTAGAACTAATTGCTTACTTACTAGTTTGTTAAGGTGATCTATGTGTATATGAGCCATCCTCTTATGCCATAACTAGTTTTCATTAGAATTGGATAACAAACAACATATAGTACTAGCAGGCAAAGCATTAAAATCCAACATGTATATGTTATTGATTCTTTCACCTATCAACTTCATGTCTTTATTCTCCTTGTGCTCAATTATACAAGACTGAGGTGTAAAATATACCTGGAATCCTTTATCACAGAGTTGGCTTATACTAAGCAAATTATGTTTTAGCCCTTCTACATATAAGACATTACTGATGACTGCAGTAGACTCACTGCCTATTTCACCAACACCACATATCTTACCTTTGTTTTTGTCACCATATTTGACATAACCTCCATCTTTTAAGATTAGAGACAAAAACTTTGATTTGTCTCCTGTCATATGCTTGGAACATCCACTATCTAGGTACCATGAGTTAGTCCTGGATGTCAAGCATATCTGCAAAATAGAATTTAAATTTTGGTTTTAGGTACCCAATTCAAATTGGGTCCTGGAGGGTTAGTTTCAAACATTGGTGTCTTTACTTTCCAAATCTGTTTCCATCCCTTGTTGGCAAGTTTTTTTAGTTTGCAATTAAAAATCATATGTCCCTTTTTACAGCAAAAGTGACATGAAACAGTAGAGGATGAATCATGATTTGGTTTGGTAAAGATATCATGCATATGCTTTGATTTAACAAATTTCTGATTCATTTTACCATTTCTGTTTTGTCTATACCCAATTCCACATTTATGATTGTGATTCTGTTTAACATACACATTTGGTCTGTAACCAAGTCCAGTTTTTTCATTTAGATTCCTTTAACATACACATTTATGATTGTGATTCCAAGAAGCATATCTAAATTGTTTTTACAACTGTTAAACTTTTCTATATCACAATGCAGTGCATAAATTTCTTTTTTTAGATTTTCATTTATGTCTTTAAGAGACTCATGTTCCAGTTTGATTTCTTCATAAAGCATGCATTTTTCTTCTAACAATTTCTTAGTACTAATTAACTGTTTGATTGTACTAACATATTCATCATGTAGTTCATTAAATGCATCATGTAGTTCATCATATGAAGGATTGGATGCAGAACTTACCTCACTGTCCGAGTCTGAATCTATGTTGGCCATTAGACAAAGATTAGCTTCTTCTTCTCCTTCTGAAGATGAAGAGGATTCATCTTCGTTATCATTCCAGGCAATGTTGGCTTTTCTGGTTTTAGGAGGTGGTTGATTGCCTTTAGCCTTTGCAGTCTTATTTTTATTTTGCAATTGGAAGCATTCTGATTTTATATGGCCTGTTTTCCCACATTCGTAACAGGTTATTGTCTTGCTGTCATTTGCATAACTCTTGCTGAAGCCTTTTGTCTTTGAATTTAGTTGTTTTCTTGACTGATTTCCTTTCTTTTTCAGAAACTTTTTGAATTTTCTGACCAACATTCCTATTTTTGGTTCTTGATTAGTTTCAGTATCGGAATCTTCAGATGTTTCTGGTTCATATTTTGTTTTATGAACTTGAACCTTCAGAGGCAATCCTTTTCTTTTTCTGTCAGTCTGTTCAGCCTCATTCAGTCTATGCAGATCCATCTCACGCTCTCTTAGTTTTCCAAAAAGTGTTGCAATTGACATGATACCAAGGTCTTCTGATTCTGCTATGGCAGTGATCTTTGGCTGCCATTCTCTAGTCAAGCACCTCATCACCTTGCTGATTTGCTGATCATTGTCAATCACCTTACCAAGAGCTTTTAGATTGTTGACTATGTGAGTAAATCTTGTCTGCATATCATTAATAGACTCCACTTTCTTCATGTTGAACAGCTCATACTCATGCATTAGTGTGTTGATTCGGGCCCTTTTTACATCTGTAGTTCCCTCATGCTTTTGCTGCAATGTGTCCCATATCTCCTTGGCAGATTTGCAATTAGACACCACGAAAAATTCG
The DNA here is from genome assembly GCA_037974875.1 of Cicer bijugum. Lineage (NCBI taxonomy): Eukaryota > Viridiplantae > Streptophyta > Magnoliopsida > Fabales > Fabaceae > Cicer > Cicer bijugum. The sequence goes on from JBBPBT010000487.1 coordinate 4,832,563, forward strand.
TCAGCTGATAATGCAGAGGTAATTATGTTTTTAGCCTTAGCATTATATCCTACTTTTTTCTTGTCATCTTCAGACCAATCTAATTTGGGTTTTGGGATTAATGTTTCACCTGTGCCAGCTATTGTTGGCACATAGGAAACTATTTTCATTTTAATGTCCAATCGATTTGATTCATCACAGAGGCTAAGTCTGATAAAAAAAATTTTCACAATCGATTTGTCAATCGATTGATTCAGTAAGTGGTTGGTTCTGTGAATCACAAACTCGATTGCTGAATTGATGTTCCAATCTATTGTCTGATCGATTGGTTGATTACAGAGACCAAGTATTTGGTCTTTCCGAGCGAATTTCGTACCCCTCAACCTAAATTGACCAAAATATGAATTTCGGACCAAACGATGGCTAGTGTTTGAAATATGACGCGGAACCATTGACACGGTAATATATTAAGCAGAAGAATGCTATAAGGGTTTCCCGGACCTCGATTTCATTTGAACTTATGGATTGATTTTCGTAACTCCTGTAAAAAATGGATCGAAATCTGTATTTTTGGACTCGAAGAGGGCTAGTGTTTGAAATTTGACGCATAACCTAAAATACTGTTATAAATTTAGGACAAGATTGCTATAAGGGTTTCCAGGTCCTCAATTTCATCTGGACTTTTCGGGCAATTTTCGTACCACCTAACAAAAATGGAATGAAATCTGTATTTTTGAACAAGACAATGGCTAGTGTTTGAAATACGTCGTTTTGAAGATATTATCACGACTTGTGGTATTATATGGAATTTGAAACACATTTATAAATTTAGGGGAAGAATTCTATAAGGGTCTCTAGGTCCTCGATTTCATTTGGACTTTTATGGAGATTTTCATACCACTAGACTAAAATGGATTGAAACTCGTATTTTCGGTCTAGATAATTGCTAGTTTATCCAATTTGACATGGAACTCAAAATGATGTATTAAATTTAGAAGAAGAAGGCTTTAAGGGTCTCTCGGTCGTCGATTTCATTTGGAATTTTCGGGCGATTTTCGTACACCTAAAAAAAATGGACCAAAATCTATATTTTTGAACCAGACGATGGCTACTGTTTGAAATCTGACTCGAAATCTGATACACTGTGTTATATTTTGGACAAGAATGCTATAAGGGTCTCCCAGTCCTCAATTTCATATGGTATTTTTGGGTGATATTCGTACCACTCAACTAAAATGGACAGAAATTCGTATTGTTGAACAAAACAATGGCTAGTGTTTGAAATCCGACACGGAACTCGAAACACAGTTATAAATTTAGGGGAAGAATGCTTTAAGGGTCTCTTGGTCCTCGATTTCATCTGGACTTTTCAGGTGATTTTCTTACTCCTCCACAAAAAAGGACCGAAATCTATATTTTCGGACAAGACGATGGCAAGTGTTTAAAATCTGGAGCGGAACCTAAAACCTCGTATTAAATTTTGGAGAAGAACGCTATTACGGTCTCCCGGTCCTCAATTTCATCTAGACTTTTTGGGTGATTTTCGTACCACCCGACAAAAAATGGACCGAAATCCGTATTTTCAAACAAGATGATTGCTAGAGTTTGAAAACTGATGCGGAACCCGAAACTCAGTTACAAATTTTGGAGAAGAATGCAATATGGGTCCCCCGATGCTCGATTTTATTTGGGCTTTTTGGGCGAATTTCGTACCACCAGACCATCATGGTTTAAAATTCGTATTTTCGAACAAGACAATTGCTAGTGCTTGAAATCTGAGGCGGAAGAAGAATGCTTTAAGGTTCTCAAGGTCTTCGATTTCATCTAGGCTTTTTGGGCGATTTTCATACCACCCGACTAAAATGGGCCGAAATCTGTATTTTCGAACAAGACGATGGCTTGTGTTTGTATTTTGACACGGAACCCGATACATATATATAAGTTTAGATGAATACTTTTATTAGGGTGTCCCGACCCTCGATTTCATCTAGACTTTTCGGGCAATTTTCGTACCCCTCGACAAAAATGGACCAAAATCTGTATTTTCAGACCGGACAATGGCTAGTGTTTGAAATTTGACCCAAAATAAGCAACATTGTTATATATTTTGGAGAAGAATGCTATAAGGGTCACCCGGTCCTCGATTTGATTTGGACTTTTCGGGCGATTTTCGTTCACCCCGACAAAATTGGACTAAAATTCGTAATTTCCAACAAGACGATGGATAGTGTTTGAAATTTGACATGGAACCCATTTACATTTATAAATTTAGGAGAAGAATGCTATAATTGTCTTCTAGTCCTCGATTTCATCGAGACTTTGCGGGCGATTCTCAAACCACCTGACAAAAATGGACTGAAATCAGTATTTCATGAAAACAGACGAGGTCTAGTGTTTGAAATTTGATAGGGAACATGAAAAACAATTATAAATTTTGGAGAAGAAAGCTATGAGGGTCTCTCGATCATCGATTTCATCTGGACTTTTTGGGCGATTTTCGTACCCCTCGACAAAAATGGACAAAAATTTATATTTTCATACCAGATAATGGCTAGTGTTGGAAATCTGACCCGTAATCTTAAACATTGTTATATATTTAGGAGAAGAATGCTATAAGGGTCTCCCGATCCTCGATTTTATTTGGTATTTTCGAGTGATTATCGTACCACCCGACTAAAATGGACCAAAATTCGTATTTTCGAACAAAACAATGGCTAGTGTTTGAAATCTGATACGGAAATCAGAACACAGTTTTATATTTAGGAGAAGAATGCTATAAGGGTCTCTCGGTCCTCGATTTCATTTGGACTTTGCAGGCGATTTTCTTACCCCTTGACAAAAAATGGTCGAAATCTATATTTTTGGACCAGACGATGGCTCGAAACCTAAAAACCAGTAATAAATTACGGAGAAGAATGGTATCAGGGTCTCCCAGTCCTCAGTTTCATTTGGACTTTTTGGGTGATTTTCGTACCACCCGACAAATAATGGACGGAAATCCGTATTTTCAAACAAGACATTTGCTAGGGTTTGAAATCTGATGCGGAACTCGAAACACATTTCTAAATTTTGGAGAAGAATGTTATAAGGGTCTCCGAGTCCTAGATTTCATATGAACTTTTAGGGTGACTTTCATACCACCCGCCTAATATGGACCGAAATCCGTATTTTCGAACAAGACGATGGATAGTGTTTGAAATTTGACATGGAAGCCGAAATACAGTTATAAATTTAGAAGAAGTATGCTATTAGGGTCTCTTAGTCCTCGATTCCATCAGGACTGTTCGTATGATTTTTGTACTACCCGAATAAAATGGAACGAAATTCGTATTTTTGAACAATACGATGGGTAGTTTTTTAAATCTAACGACGAATTCAAAACACAGTTATAAATTTTGATGAAGAATCCTATCAAGGTTTCCAAGTCATCGATTTCAGTTGGACTTTTTGGCCGATTTTCTTACTCCTCGAAAAAAATGGACCGAAATCTATTATTTGGGGACAACTGATGGCTAGTGTTTGAAATTTGTTGTGGTATTCATAACACTGTTATAAATTTAGGAGAATAATGTTTTAAAGGTCTCCCGATCCTCGATTTCATCTGGACTTTTCGGGGGATTTTCGTACCACCCGACAAAACAGGACCGAAATCCGTATTTTCGGACCAAATAAATGCAAGTGTTTGAAATATGATGCGGAACACGAAGCACATTTATAAATTTTGGAGAAGAATGATATAGGGGTCTCCTGGTCCTAGATTTCATCTGGACTTTTTGGACGATTTTCGTACCACTTGACTAAAATGGACCGAAATTCGTATTTTCGAACAAAACGATCGCCAATTGTTTGAAATTTAACGCAAAACCTGAAACACAGTTATAAATTTAGAAGAAGAATGCTATAACGGTATCTCGGTTCTAGATTTCATTCGGACTTTTCAAGCGATTTTCATACCACCCGACTGAAATGGACCAAAATTCGTATTTTCGAACAAAATGATGGTTAGTGTTTGAAATGTGGTGCGGAACTCGAAACACAGTTGTAAATTTTGGAGAAGAATGCTATAAGGGTCTCCCAGTCTTCGATTTCATTTGGACTTTTCAAGAAATTTTCATACCACCTAACTAAAATGGACCGAAATTCGTATTTTAGAACATGACTATAGCTAGTTATTGAAATTTGTATTCTTGTACAAGACGATGGATAGTGTTAGAAATCTGACACGGAATCCGGAACACAATTATAAATTTTGGAGAAAATGCTATAAGGGCCTCTCGGTCCTCGATTTCATATGGACTTTTCGAGCAATTTTTGTACCCCTCGACAAAAATGGACCAATATCTGTATTTTTTGACCAGACGATGGCTAGTGTTTGAAATCTGACGTGGAACCTGAAACAATGTTATATATTTAGGAGAATAATGTTATAACGGTCTGTCGGTCCTCGATTTCAAATGGACTTTTCGTGCGATTTTCATTCCACCAGACAAAAATGGACCGAAATCCGTATTTTCAACCAAGACGATGGCTAGTGTTTGAATTCTGACACAGAAACCGAAACACTGTTTTAAATTTTTGTGAAGAATGCTATAAGGGTCTCTCGGTCCTCGATTTCTTCTAGACTTTTCGGTCGATTTCCGTACCCATCAAAAAAAATATGCCGAAATCTGTATTTTTGGACCAGACGATGGCTAGTGTAGGAATTTTGACGCGAAACCGGAACCACAAGTATATATTTTGGAGAAGAATGATATAAGGGTCTCCCAGTCCTTGATTTCACCTAGACTTTTACGTTGATTTTCGTACCACCAGAATAAAATGGAACGAAATTTGTATTTTCAACAAAACGATGGTTAGTGTTTGAAATCTTGCACGAACCCGAAACACATAAATTTTGGAGAAGAATGTTATAAGGGTGTCCTGGTCCTAGATTTCATCTGGTGTTTTCGGGCAATTTTTGAACCACCTGACCAAAATAAACCGAAAATCGAATTTTTGGACTAGACGATGGCTAGGGTGTGAAATCCGCTGCGGAACCCCAAACACATTTATAAGGGTGTCTTAGTCCTCGATTTCATCTGGACTTTGCGGGCGATTTTCAGTCCACCCGACAAAAATGGACCGAAATCCGTATTTTCGAACAAGACGATGGCTAGTGTTTCAAATCTAACGCAAAACCCGCAACACAGTTATAAATTTAGAACAAAAATTCTATAATGGTCTCCCGGTCCTTGATTTCATTTGGACTTTTCGGGCGACTTTCGTACACATCAACGATAATGGACCAACATTTGTATTTTCGGACTAGACGCTGGCTAGTGTTTGAAATCTGGCACGGAACCCGAAACAAAGTTATAAATCATGGGGAAGAATGCTATAATGGTCTCCCAGTCCTCAATTTCATTTGGACTTTTCGGGCGATTTTCGTATCCCTCGTCAAAAATGGACCAACTTCTGTATTTTCGGACCAGACAATGACTAGTGTTAGAATCTAGTGCGGAACCTGAAACATAGTTTTAAATTTAAGAGAAGAATGCTATAAGAGTCTCTCAGTCCTCGATTTCATTGGGACTTTTCTGGCAATTTTTGAATCACCCAACAAAAATGGAACGAAATTCGTATTTTTAGACCAAATGATGGCTAATGTTCAAAATATTACCCGAAACACAATTATAAATTTAGGAGAAGAATGCTTTTTAATTATTACATTATTTGACAACTTATTTTATTAAATGTTATTATTATATTCGTTTTATAGTTTTACTACATAAAGAACACAATAATAACATATAATAAAGTAGAGTGGTCAAATAAAGTAATAATTACATATTAATTTTACAACTCAATTTTGTTATATGTTATTATTATTTTCGTTATTTACTACAACTACAAAATAAAGATAATAATAACGTATAATAAGATAGAGTTGTGAAATAAATATGTAATTAATTCGTTAGATAATTTCATTTTATTATATGTTATTATTATCTTCATTTCAAAGTTTGACTGCGTAACGAAGATAGTAATATCATTTAATAAAATAAAGTTGTCAAATAAATATATAATTATTATAAGTTATTATTATCTTCGTTTTATAGTTTTACTTCATAACAAAGATAATAATAACATATAATAAAATAGAGTTGTCAAATAAAGTAATAATTACATATTTATTTAACAACTCTATTTTATTAAATGATATTACTATCTTTATTATGCAGTCAAACTTTAAAATGAAGATAATAATAACATATAATAAAATAGAATTATCAAATAAATTAATAATTACATATTTATTTAACAACTCTATTTTATTATATGTTATTATTATCTTCGTTTTGTAGTTGTACTAAATAATGAACATAATAATAACATATAACTAAATTGAGTTGTAAAGTTATCAAATAAAGTAATAATTACATATTTATTTTACAACTCAATTTTGTTATATGTTATTATTATTTTGAAATCCATATTTATGAACCAGATAATGGCTAGTGTTTGAAATCTAATTCGAAACTCGAAACCCGTAATACAAATTTAAATTTAGGAGAAGATCGCTATAAGGGTCTCACAATCCTTGAGATCATCTGGACTTTTCGGGCGAAAATCGTACCACCTGACAAAAATGGACCAAAATTCTTATTTTTGTATAAGATGATGGCTAGGGTTTGAAATCTGATTGTTAGGGTTTGAAAATCATACTAAACAACAAAAATGGACCGAAAACCGTATCTTCGAACTAGACGATGGCCATAGTTTGAAATCTGACACGGAACCCGAAACACAGTCTTAAATGTAGGAGAAGAATTCTATAAGAATCTTGTGAACCTCGACTTCATTTGGACTTCTTGGGCGATTATCGTACCACTCGACAAAAATGGACATAAATCTGTAATTTTGGACCAGAACATGGCTAGTGTTTGAAATCTGTCGCGGAACCGAAAACATAATTATTAATTTTGAAGTAGAATTCTAAAAGAGTCTCTTGGTCCTCGATCTCATTTGGACTTCTCGGGCGATTTTCGTACTTCACAACAAAAATGGACTGAAATTTTTACTTTTGGTTCAAACGGCAGCTAGTGTTTGAAATATGACGCCGAGCCCGACACACAATTACCAATTTTGGAGAAAAATGCTATAAGGGTATTCTAGTACTCAATTTCATCTGGACTTTTCGGGTAATTTTCGTACCACTTGACAAAAATGGACTAAAATTTGTATTTCCTGACTAGACGATGGGTAGTGTTTGATATCTAACCCGAAACACAATTATAAATTTAGGAGAAGCATTCTAAACGTTTCTCTAGCTCCTCATTTTCATCTAGACTTCTTGGGCGATTTTCGTACCACCTGACGAAAATGGACTAAAATCCATAACATATATTAAAATAGAGTTGTCAAATAAATATGTAATAATAACATATAAAAAAAAAATAGAAATGTCAAATAAAGTAATAATTACATCTTTATTTTATTAGGGTTTAGTGTTTTAGGGTGTTTAGGGTTTAAGAAATCATGTTTAGGGATTAAGGTTTAGAGTTTAAGGTTTAGATTTTGGGTTTAGTTTTTAGGATTTTGGGTTTACGGTTTAGGATTTAACGTTTAAAGTTTTGGGTTTGAGGTTCGGGTTATAGTATATAGGGTTATCTTAATTGCAAAATATCACTACAAAACGATCATAATAATAAGATATAATGAAATATAGTTATCAATAAAGATGTAATTATCACTTTATTTGAACTTAATAGTTTATTATATGTTATTCTAATCTTATTTGTTAAATGTTATTATTATCATCGGTTTGTAGTTGTACTTAATAACAAAGATAATAATAACATATAACAAAATCGAGTTGTCAAATAAATATGTCAAAATTGATTTATTTGACAACTCTATTTTATTATATGTTATTATTATTATCTTTGTTTTGTAGTTATACTTAATAATAAAGATAATAATAAAATATAAAAAAATGGAGTTGTCAAATAAATATGTCAAAATTGATTTATTTGACAACTTTATTTTATTGTATGTTATTATTATCTTCGTCATGTAGTACAACAATAATAATTACATATAATAAAATAGAGTTGTCATATAAAGTAATAATTACATATTTATTTAATAGTTCAATTGTGTTATATGTTATTACAATTTTCGTGATTATGTACAACTATAAAACGTATATAATAATAACATTTAATAAAATAGAG
>JBBPBT010000487.1:4841109-4855618 GCA_037974875.1 Cicer bijugum
AATGTTATTATTATATTCTTTTTGTAGTTGTGCTTAATAACAAAGATAATAATAACATATACCAAAATTGAGTTGTCAAATAAATATGTAATAATTAATTTATTTGACAACTCTATTTTATTATATGTTATTAGTATCTTCGTTATTATGTATAATTACAAAATGAAATTAATAATAATAATATTTAATAAAATGAAGTTGTCTAATAAATATGTAATTTTTACTTTACTTGACAACACTATTTTATTATATGTTATTATTGTGTTCGTTTTGTAGTTATACTTAATAACAAAGATAATAATAAAATATAACAAAATTGAGTTATCCCAAAAATATGAAATAGTTAATTTATTTGACAATTCTATTTTATTACATGTTATTATTATCTTCGTTATTGAGTACAACTACTAAATGAATATAATAATAATATTTAATAAAATAGAGTTGTCTAATAAATAAGTAATTATTATATTATTTGAAAACACTATTTTATTATATGTTATTATTATCTTTGTTTTATTGTTTTACTATATAACGAAGATAATAATAACATATAATAAAATTGAGTTTATCAAATAAATATGTATTTATTACTTTATTTGACAACTCTATTTTATTATATATGTTATTATTATTTTCGTTATACAGTTGTACTTCATAATGAATTCAATACTAGCATATAATAAAATAGAGTTGTTAAATAAAGTAATAATTACATATTTATTTGAGAATTTTATTTTATTATATTTTATTACTATATTCGTTATGCCACTACGCCAAAAATGGGATTTTACAGTGCTTTTTTAATTCATTTACAGCGTTTTTTCAAAAAAAGAAAAAGCACTGTGGAATCGAGCGCTTTAAAAGATACAACAACGCTTTTAAAAAAGCGCTATAAATCATGTAAATATAACGCTCGCTTGTTATGCACATTTTACAGCGCTTTTTTAAAAAAGTGTTGTAAAATGCACATATAATATGCATTATTATGCACATTTTACAGTGCCTTTTACAACGCTTTTTTCAACAAGCGCTGTAAAATGTAGACCCATAATTCATATACTGGGTGTGCCTTTTACATCGCTTTTTTCAACAAGTGCTGTAAAATGTAGACCCATAATTCATATACTTGGTGTGCCTTTTACAGCGCTTTTTTCCACAAGCGCTGTAAAATGTAGACCCATATTTTATATACTGGGTGTGCCTTTTACATCACTTTTTCAAAAAAGCGTTGTAAAATGTGTGTTTTTTTTTAAACGTCGTTAATTAAATTTTTTAAAAGCGCTTTTTAGCTTTTTATAGCATTTATTTTAGAAAGCGCTGTCTTTCATCTTTTTATCCAAAATTATTTTGATCCAGTTCACACAACACAACCACAATCAGTTCACACAACAAACCTGAATCAGTTCACAATCAGTTCACACAACACAACAAAACATATTCAAATACCATAAGCAATTCACACAATCAGATACATATATATAACCCTGTAACTCTGTAATTTACAACCTAATTAACTACATATTCATATGCATGTTCATATACTGTCCTATGATCATATACATATAATAACTAAAAAAATATACAGAATATACACTAGCTACGATATAATATTCAGATCCCTTGCCCAGCAGCATGCTATTTCCTAGAAAATCAAATAATTTTCATTTCAAGCACATACTCACACCATTCTTCCTTTAATTCCATTAGACCTTCCTCATAATATGATGGACTGGAATTGTCAAAGTACTGCAATATAAAAAGTGAACATATTATATTAAGTTAGTATCAAATATATAGATAATTTATATATGAAAATCATATAATGAAAATACCGTACCGTTTCTGGGATAATAGTTTTATTCTTGTCAACAATCTCCTTCATGAATCTCAATACGTAGTACCCACAATCGATGTTGTTTGTTTGACGAGGGCACTTTATTGGGATCCATGTAATGTTATTAGACTTTTGCTTCGACACTGTAGCACCTCTTTGAGCTCGAAAAACTTTTAAGGTACTATCGAATGAATAAATGTGATTATTATAGAATGAACAAACACATTATTTATATATATATATATATATCTAAGAAATAAATGAATATTACTTACGTGTCGAACATAGTCTTTGTTTCAAAGTGATTGTTGTAATTGTCATGCAAGGGATCCAAATAGTATATAACTTCAGAGACCGCATTGATTGAAAATAGCACCCAATGTGCCCTACAACAACAAAAAATTGGTTAAGCAATTTTGTTTATACACAACTAATAAATTAAAATCTCATCAATTAAAAAAGATAAAATTACGTACCTTGAATTATATGGTGCGAAGAACAATTTATCCTTTTCTATATTTACTAATAACATATCTACAATGTATTTCTTTACATTTTCTGGATCGAGTTTGCACATCGACATCTTATGTGGAGACACTTGCTCTGTAAGTATTTTGAGCTTCTCTAATACTTCCTCGTTGGAAGGTTTTTGGCGCTTTTCTTAAGGAAAAAAGCTTTTGGGAGTTACGCCAAATCCTTTCCCCCTAACCCGACCAGAATACTCAGGGACATTAAACACTTTACCAAGAATGTCCCTGCAAGTATGCTTGTTGCCCTCCTGATTTTCAGAACTTTGTTCGATAATCTCCTAAAATACATGTAACATTAAAAAGATAAGTTCAATAGCATTTTTAAAATACAATATTAAAAATTATTCAAGTGATAAAAAGTATTCAAGTGATAAATATTAAAGTGATAATATACTTACACAAAGTTCTACTGCTTTTTTGACATTTTCATTATCAACCACTATGTCTTTATTAACACGCGCTTCCTTCCATAATATATGAAGACCCAAGGGTTGATCAGCTTGGGTGTCTTTTCGCTATTCGTTAAGATCATAAACATAATAATACAAATTAGTTACACACTATAGTTTATAATACAAATTACTTCATTATATAAAAGTGATGTTTAATTACTTACAAGTGGTTGATCAAGGCGTGCATAACCCATATGTGATTTTTTGTAAGGGTGGGTTAAATTGCTTGCCCGTTCGCGATTTTCCTTACTAATATTCTATATAAGAAAATAGCAATTGTGTAAAAATTTAAAATACGCTAAGAATATGAATAATAAAACACAAATGCTAATAAATTAATCACTTACGACAAATGCGGGGTCAGAACGTTTGGAAACAAATGCACTCCGTTCATCGTTTGATATATAATGTTTATATGTTTTTGGAGCTTCAACATTTGTGTTTCCTTCTCTATCTTTTAGATAGAAATTTGAGAGATGAGATCTAAATCCCCGATGGATCTTCCCAACAACTCTCAAAACATAACTCTTTCGTCCCTCATCAAGAACAAAAGTAGTCTGCAATGAAAAAAATTATAAGTATTTCAATGAAAAAAATTATAAATGACAAAAGAGTGGATCAAAAAACTTACTTGAATGTCATTCCATATTATATCTTTGGCATCCTTCAACACCTTATCTCTCCAATCGTCAATCGTAATTGGGATATTTTGACGAACAACAGCCCCAATGTAACTTACAAACATAGAGCTGTTGGGGTCAATTGGCTGACCACTCTCATTCTAGCCAACCTAATAAACTCATATAGTAAGTACATGCTATTAAAAAAAGATAAAAAAAATACACAGCAAACAGAGTATAGTATAGTGTAACCTCAAAATTGGTGCCATTGCTCCTAGCTTTAATCACTTTTTGAATTATAGTTGCACCACGTTTGACTTCATTTTCATAAGTCTTAGTGGTGCCAACTTCTTCAGTTTGACATTCTAAATCTTTGTTTTTATCCATTTAACTACAACAAGTTCAACATGCAGTTTAGTATAACATCAACAAGCTCAACATGCATCATGCATTATTATAAACAAGCTCAACATGTATCAGTATATCTTAAACAAGCTCAACATGCATTTTAATGATTACAAAAAATTAATAACATCAATACCTGAATAATGGTTCGAAGAAAGATGAAATGGGAAGAAAAGAGGGAATGCAGAAAGTTCACAGAAATATAGTTTGAAGAAATACGTAATGAGGGTTACGTATTTCATTGAAAATATATTGTGTGCAATGGGAGAAAAGGCCAAATCCTTTTACAGCGCTTGTTTGAAAAGCGGTCTAAAATGCGTCCTTATTTATTTTTTTTAAAGGCTCTTTTACAGCGCTTTTCCCAATAAGCGTTGTAAAAGACCTCATTGTTTTATTATGTTATATAATGTTTTTTTTAAGCCTTTTACAGCGCTTGTTCAAATAAGCGCTGTAAAAGGTCTCTTTATTTTATTTTTAAAAGAGTCTTTTACAGCGCTTATTTGAACAAGCGTTGTAATAGACCTCCTTGTTTTATTATGTTTTATGAATGTTTTTTTTAAAGCCTTTTACAGCGCTTTTATAAATGAGCGCTGTAAAAGGCCTTATTGTTTTGTTATGTTATTTTTGTGTTTTGTTATGTTATTTTTTAAACAAGCTCAACATGCAAAACCCACCTAGTAGTAACTGGTCACCACCAAAATCTCTTCCTCTTCACCAAACTCTTCTCCTTTTATGCATCTTCTTCACAAACATCAAAGCTTACTCCCTCACAATTCTATCTCCACCTCAACACCCTTTTTATCTCTTTACATTCCCTTTCCTTCTTAAATTGAGTGCTAATTTGTCGATAAGTGGTTCGAAACTTGGTTTTCAGGTTCATTGCCATGTTGCGAAAAATGGGTTTGAGTCTGATGTTTTTGTTAACAATGTGTTTTTAGGGATTCCCATGATGTGTAGAAGGTGTTTGAAGAAAATCCGATTAGAGAAAGTTCTGTTAGGTATCTGATGAATATTGTTTTTAATGCCTTTTACAGCGCTTTTTCAAATAAGCGCTGTAAAATGTCTCATTGTTTTGTAAATTTATATGAATGTTATTTTTACAGCGCTTGTTTACATCGCTTCTTCAGATAAGCACTGTAAAATGTCTCTTTATTTTATTTTTAAAAGGGTCTTTTACAGCGCTTTTTAAAATAAGCGCTTTAAAAGGCCTCAGTATGTTATTTTTGTGTATGGTTTATTTCGGTTCAATATTGGATGACATTAAAAACATTGTTATCATTGTTTATTGGATTAAAAACATGTTATCACAATATTTTAGGAGATGATAAATTATTAGAAATGAGAACTTCTGAATAATCTATGCACTGAGAAAAAGAGAATCTCTCTGTTCAGATCAGTTCAGTTCATGTAAATTACTAATTTATATTCAGTTCAGTTCATGTAAATCAAGCTAAATATAAAACACACATTGTTACATGAACTTAGTATAAAACACTCAAATCAAGATAAATATAAGTAGAAAATAAATTAATTAGAACTTAGTATAAAACACTTAATTCAAATTACATGCATATTTATCACAATAATTCAGATTGCATGCATGGCTTATATAAAACAATTAAATATGTACATTAAGATGCCCTTCTTGTTTTCCTGGTGGGATTCACATTTGTTTGTCCATTTACAATACGAAACGATGGATTAATCCAAATTCCCTCATCATGATCATCTCTAAGATATAAACCATCATCAATTGAATCAATTTCATGTGGTTGTTGTGATCTTGCAAATAAAAGATCATTACCAACATCTTCATCATTATTGTTTTCATCACTTATTTTATTGGTCGATAGGACAACAGACCATTTATCATCAGAAAGATCAGTGACATAAAACACTTGTTGAGCTTGCCACGCTAAAATAAAAGGCTCGTCTTTGTATCCCACCCTATTAAAATCGACAAGCAAGAATCCTGACTCATCAATCCGAACGCCATTATTATTATCGACCCACTTGCAACCAAATATGGGAACAAGAAACATTGTGTAGTCTAACTCCCATATGCTCTCGATAACCCCAAAATATGATAGATTTGCATATATTGGGTTTTTTGTCTTTTGCACTTGAGACATGCATCGCTTCAGCTACGAGAGTGACTCCGCTATTTTGCATAGTGGTCTGATCATCTTGTTTTTTGGGATAAAATGTGTATCCGTTAATAACATAATCAGTGTAAGAAAAGACATGTAAGCTCGGACCATTTGCTAGCCACCTTAATCTCTATGAAATTGATTCGGGGTCTATATCAAATTTTGACTTTATGTGATTTTTTAACCATGTTATAAAACTTCAATTGTGCTCTCGAGTAATCCAATTTTGATTCTTATTAATGTTCAAACGAGATAACTGATCCATGTGTATTGTAACATACGGTTGAACCGCATCCAATTTGTTTCAACCGCATCCAATTTGTACTCTCTTCACATATAGGACATGCACACTGACCTTTAATGCTATATCATGATAAATTATCATATGCTGGAAAATAATTAATTGTGCCGAACAACAAAGCCCTAAAATTGAAACATTCTTTCTTATACCCATCATAAACTTCCACACCTGTCTCCCACATACGTTTTAAATCTTCGATTAAAGGAGTCAAGTATACGTCGATAATTCCCCAGTTGTTTGGGTCCAGAAATTAACAGAGACAACATTATAAACTTACGCTTCATACATAACCATGGAGGTGGGTTATATATATCAAAAATCACAGGCCACATGCTATGTGAGATGCTTTGAAGACCATGTGGATTCATTCCATCAGTAGAAAGTGCAAGTCTTAGATTTCTTGACTCTATCTCGAATTTAGGATACTCGTGATCAATTTTTGCCCATTGTGGGGAATCTGCAGGGTGTCGAAACATTCCATCTCTAATTCTTTCATTTGCATCCCATGTCTAGTGTTTTGAAACTGCTTCACTGCGATACATGCGCCTAAATCTTGGTATTATAGGAAAATACCACACGACTTTTGCTGGAGTAGATTCTTTCTTCTTATATCGAGAAACATTGCATTTCAGACACGCCTTAAGTTGTTCATATTCATTTCAAAATAAAATGCAATCTTTCGGACACGCATGAATCCTTTCGTAACTCATCCCAATAGAACACAAAATCTGTTTAGTCTCGTAGGTTCGACTCGGAAGTTCATTATCATCTAGCAACATATCTTTTATGAGTGTTAATAATTCTGTAAAGCTTTTATCAGACCATCCATTACTCGCTTTTAAGTTGTACAACTTTAATATCGCTGACAGTCTTGTGAATTTAGTACAACCATTATATAATTCTTTCTCTGCATCACTCAACAAACTTTCAAACATTTTAGGACAATATCGAAGATCTTCTTCAACTGCTTTTGCGATCTCATCAACTCGGTCTGGCTCATATGTATCTGTATTGAAGTTAGTTGAAGCATATGTCGAACTATTCTCAAAATTAATGTTTCCTTTTTTTTTTCTCACCATGTCTTATCCAACATGTGTAGCTTTGATCAATTCCATTACATATTGGGTGTCCTTCTAATTCATCTTCTCTAACACGTTTTCCAAAACAACATTTTAAACAAGGACAAACGACTCTATTTGGATCTTTTGCATTCTTCACTGCAAACTCAACAAACTCCTTCACTCCAATTTCATACTCTTTCGACAATTGATTGGCAGACATCCATTTCCTATCCATATTATACGACCTATGTAAATGCAGTTACAAAAATAATAAGCTTTCAAAACAGAACATATCATGTGGTATGAGTTTTTGACTAGTAGAAGAGATTTAATATATATATATAACAATTTTTAGTTTTTGATTATTAAAAAACTAAAGATTTTTTGACAAAAACAAATAAAAAAATACCTGAGACAACGAAGATGGCCGCACAGTACGTAGAGGATATGAGGGTTCCCAAATTAGAGGTGATGAGGGTTCGTAAATTTGTTTTAAAGGAAAATCATATTTATTTGAAAGATGTATTTGACAGCGCTTGTACAAAAAGTGTTGTAATAGGTAGTTAAATTGAATGAAAGCGCATGTATTTTATAGCGCTTGTAAACAAAGCGCTGTAATAGGTAGTTCGAATATTTGAAAGCGCATGTATTTTACAGCGCTTGTCAAAAAAGCGCTGTTAGAGGTAGTTCAATTATTTGAAAGCGAATGTATTTTACAGCGCTTGTGAAAAAAACACTGTAAAATAATACGTGAATCATTTTACAGTGCTTTTGTGTAAAGTGTTGTAAAAGACTTATAACATTATGCGCAAACGTTATATGACCCTACAACAACACTTGTTTTACAGCGCTTGTCAAAAAAACACTGTAAAAGGCTCCGTTATTTTTAAAATATATTTACAACGACGCTTGTGTTTAACAAGCGTTGTAAAAGGAGCGCTGTTAAATGTCATTTTTGGCATAGTGTACAGTCAAACTTTAAAAAGAAGATAATAATAACATATGGTAAAATAGAATTATCAAATAAATTAATAGTTACATATTTATTTGACAACTCTATTTTATTATATATTATTATTATCTTCGTTTTAAAGTTTTACTTCATTACGAAGATAATAATAACATATAACAAAATTTAGTTGTAAAATAAATAAGTAATTATTATTTTATTTGAAAACACTATTTTATTATATATTATTATTATTATATTTGTTATGAAATAAAACCATAAAATGAAGATAATAATAAATTTTAATAAAATAGAGTTGTCAAATAATATAATACTTAGATATTTACTTGACAACATTATTTTGATATATATTATTATTATCTTCGTTTTGTAATTAATTTACAACTCAATTTTTTTATATGTTGCTATTATTTTCGTTATTTAGTACAATTACAAAACAAAAATAATAAAAACATATAAAAAATATAATTGTTACTTTATTTGACAACTCTATTTTGTTATATGTTAGTATTTACTTCGTTATAACTTATTTGTTTGACAACTCTATTTTATTATATGTTATTATTATCTTAGTTATGACGTAGAAGTATAAAACGATGATAATAATAACATAGAATAAAATTGAGTTGTCAACAAAACAAATAATTACATATTTGTTTGACAACTCTATTTTATTATATTTTATTATCATGTTCCTTATGAACTAAAACTATAAAACAACGATAATAACAATATATAACAAAATAAAGTTGTCAAATAAATATGTAATTTTTATTATATGTTTTTATTATATTCGTTATAAAGTACAACTGCATGAAGAAGATAATAGTATCATATAATAAAATACAGTTGTCAAATAAAATAATAATTATATATTTATATGACAACTCTATTATATTATTATCTTTGTTTTGTAGTTGTACTTCATAAAAAAATAATAATAACATATAACAAAATTGAGTTGTGAAATAAATATATAATTATTACTTTATTTGACAACTCTATTTTATTATATGTTATTATTATCTTTGCTATGAAGTAAAACTATAAAACAATGATAATAATAACATATAATAAATTAGAGTTGTCAAATAAAGTAATAATTACATATTTATTTGACAACTCTATTTTATCAAATGATATTACTATCTTCGTTCTGCAGTCAAACCTTAAAATGAAGATAATATTAAAATAGAATTATCAATTAAAATAATAATTACATATTTATTTAACAACTTTGTTTTATTATATGTTATTATTATCTTCGTTTTGTAGTTGTAGTAAATAACGAAAATGAAAATAACATATAACAAAATTAAGTTGTAAAATTAATATGTTATTATTACTTTATTTGACAACTCTATTTTATTATATGTTGCTATTATCTTCGTTATGTAGTAAAATTATATAACGTATATAATAATAACATTTAATAAAATAGAGTTGTCAAATAATGTTATAATTACAAAGCATTCTTCTCCTAAATTTATAATTGTGTTTCGGGTAATATTTTGAACATTAGCCATCATTTGATCTAAAAATACGAATTTCGTTCCATTTTTGTTGGGTAATACAAAAATTGCCTGAAAAGTCTAGATGATATCGGGGATTTTCGTACCACCTTATTTAGGTCCATTTTTGTCCTGATGAAATGGAGGACTGAGAAACTCTTATAGAATTCTTTTCAAATACTAGCCATCGTCTTGTACGAAAGTATAGATGTTGGTCCATTATAGTCGATGGGTACGATCGCTACAAATGTCCAAATGAAATTGAGGACCGGGAGACTATTATAGAATTCTTGTTCTAAATTTATAACTGTGTTTCGAGTTCCGCGTCAGATTTCAATCGTCATATTCAAAAACACGGATTTCGGTCCATTTTAGTCTGGTGGTACGAAAAACTCCCGAAAAGTCCATATGAAATTGAGGACCAGGAGACGATTGTAGCATTCTTCTCTAAAATTTAAAATTGTGTCTCAGCATCCACGCCAGATTTCAAACATTAGCCATTGTTTGGTTCAAAAATACAATTTTCAATTTATTTTTGTGGGGTGGTACAAAAATCGCTCGAAGAGACCAGATGAAATTGAGGACCAAGAAACCCTTATAGCATTCTTCTCCAAAATTTATAATTGTGTTTTGGGTTTTGCATCAGAATTCAAACACTAGCCGTCGTCTTGTAAGAAAATACGGATTTCGGTCGAGTTTTTTTCAGGTGATACAAAAATGGCCTGAAAAATCTAGATGAAATTGAGGACAAGGAGACCTTTATAGCATTCTTCTCCTAAATTTGTAACCGTGTTTCGGGTTCTGCGCCACATCTCAAACACTAGCCATCGTCTGGTATTGAAATACTGATTTTGGTCCTTTTTTGTCGAGGGGTACGATAATCTCCCAAGAAGTCCAGATGAAACCGAGGACAGAGAGTCCCTTATATAATTCGTCTTCTAAATTTATAATTTTCTTTCGGGTTCCGCGTCATATTTCAAACACTAGCCATCGTCTTGTTCGGAAATATGGATTTCTGTCAATTTTAGTCATGTGGTACAAAAATCACTCGAAAAGTCCCCATGAAATCGAACACCGAGAGACCTATATAGCATTCTTCTCTAAAATTTTTGACTATGTTTCAGGTTCTGCACCACTAATCAAACACTAGCCATTGCAAGTTCGAAAATAAAAATGTTGGTCCATTTTTGTCGAGGGGTACGAAAATAGCCCAAAAAGTCCCAATGAAATTGAGGACCGCAAGACCATTATAGCATTATTCTGCAAAATTTATATCTTTATTTCGGGTTCTGCGCCAGATTTCAAACACTATCCATTGCTTGTTCCAAAACACGAAATTTGGTCCATTTTAGTCATGTGTACGAGAGACCCTTATAACATTCTTCTGCAAAATTTATAACTGTGTTTCGGGTTCCGTGTCAGATTCCAAACAAAAACCATTGTTTTGTTCGAAAATATAGATTTGGGTCTATTTTAGTCGGGTGGTACAAGTATCGTCCAAAAAATCGAGATGAAATCGAGGACCTAGAGACCCTTATAGCATATTTGTTTTTCGGGATTTACCCCATATTTTAAACACTAGCCATCGTTTGTTCCAAAAATACGGTTTTTGGTCTATTTTAGTCGGGTGGTACAAAAATCGCCCGAAAAGACCAGACGAAATCGAGGACCAGGATACCTATCTAGCATTCTTCTCCAAAATTTATAATTGTTTTTCGGGTTACGCATCAGAGTTCAAACACTAGTCATCGTCTGGTAAGAAAATACGGATTTTGGTCTGTTTTTTCCGGGTGATACAAAAATCGCCCGAAAAGTCTAGATGAATCGAGGACCAGGAGACCCTTATAGCATTTTTCTTCAAAATTTGTAACTATGTTTCGGGTTCCGTGCAAGATTTCAAACACTAACCATCATTTTGTTCGAAAACACAAATTTTGGTCCATTTTAGTCGGGTGGTACGAAAATCGACTGAAAAATCAAAGTGAAATCGAGGACTTGGAGACCCTTATATCATTCATCTCCAAAATTTATAACTGTGGCTGGGGTTGCACGTCAAAATTCAAACACTAGCCATCGTCTGGTCCGAAAATGCAGATTTTGGAATATTTTTGTCGTTGGGTATGAAAATCGACCGAAAAGTCCAGATGAAATCGAGGACCGGGAAACCGTTATTGCATTCTTCTCTAAAATTTAAAACTATGTTTCGATTTTTGCGTCAGAATTCAAACTCTAGCACTCGTCTTGTTCAAAAATATGGATTTCGATCCATTTTAGTTGGGTAGTACGAAAATCGCACTAAAAGTCTAGATGAAATCGAGGACCGAGAGACCCTTGTAGCATTCTTTTTCTAAAGTTATAATTATGTTTCGGTTTCCGCGTCAGATTTCAAACACTAACAATCGTCTTGTTCAAAAATATGAATTTTAGTGCATTTTAGTCGGGTTGTACAAAATTCGCCCGAAAAGTCCCGATGAAATCTAGAACTGGGAGACCCTTATAGCATTCTTCTTCAAAAGTTATAACTGTGTTCCGATTTCCGTGCTAGATTTCAAACACTAGCGAAAGTCTGGTTCGAATATAAAAATTTTTGTCAATTTTTGTTGAGGGTAACAAAAATTGCCTGAAAATTCCAGATAAAATCGAGGACCAAGAGACCCTTATAGCATTCTTCTCCAAAATTTATAAATGTTTCGGGTTACGCACCAAATTTTAAACTCCAGCCATCGTCTAGTATGAAAATACGAATTTCGGTCCATTTTTGTTGGGTGGTACGAATGTCGCTCGAAAAGACCAGATGAAATCGAGGACCAGGAGACCTTTATAGCATTCTTCTCATAAATTTATGATTGAGTTTTGGGTTCCGCCTCAGATTTTAAACACTAGCAATTGAGTTGTTCGAAAATCCTGATTTCGGTCCATTTTTGTCGGGTGGTAAGAAAATCGGCTGCAAAGTCCAGATGAAATCGAGGACCAAGAGCCCCCTATAGCCTTCTCCTAAATTTATAACTATGTTCCGAGTTTCGTGTCGGATTTCAAGCACTAGCCATTGTTTTGTGCATTTTATTCGGGTGGTACGAAAATCACCCGAAAATAACAGATGAAATTGAGGACCGAGAGACCCTTTTAGCATTTTTCTCCTAAATATATAACAATGTTTCGGATTCTAGGTCAGATTTCAAGAACTAGCCATCATCTGGTATGAAAATATAGATTTTGGTCCATTTTTGTCGAGGGGTACGAAAATTGCCCGAAAAGTTCAGATGAAAATATAGATTTCGGTCCCTTCTTTGTTTAGGGGTAAGAAAATTGCCTAAAAAGTCAAGATGAAATTGAGAATCGAGAGACCCTTATAGCATTCTTCTCCTAAATTTATAATTGTGTTACGAGTTTTGTGTCAGATTTCAAACACTAGCCATTGTTTTGTTCAAAATCACTAGCCTACATCTTATCCGAAAATATAGATTTCGATCCATTTTTGTCTGGTGTTACGTAAATCGATCTAAAATTCCAAATGAAATCGAGGACCAGGAAATCCTTATAGCATTCTTCTCCTTAATTTTATAAACGTGTTTTGGGTTCCTCGTCAGATTTCAAACACTAGCCATCGTCTGGTCCGAAAACACATATTTTGGTCAATTTTGGTCGAGGGGTACGAAACTCGCCCGAAATGTCCAGATGAAATCGAAGACAAGGAATCTCTTATAGGATTCTTCTCATAAATTAATAATTGTGTTTCATGTTCTGCGTCAGATTTCAAACAATATCCTTCGTCTTGTTCGAAAATACGGATTTTGGTCCATTTTTGTCATGTGGTACGAAAATCGCCCGAAAAGTCCAGTGAAACTGAGGACCGGGAGACCCTTATAACATTCTTCTCCTAAATATATAACATTGTTTTGGGTTCCGCATCAGATTTCATACACTAGCCATCGTCTGGCAGAAAATACAAAAATCACTCGAAAAGTCCATATGAAATCGAGGACCGAGACACCCTTATAGCATTCTTCTTCTAAATTTATAAATGTCTTTTGAGTTCCATGTCAGATATCAAACACTAGCCATCATCTTGATTGAAAATATGTATATCGGTCGATTTTAGTAGGGTGGCACCAAAATTGCCCGAAATGTCCAGATGAAATCAAGGACCATAAGGCTCCTATAACATTTTTCTTCTAAATTTATTACTGTGTTTTCGGTTCTACGTCGAATTTCAAATACTAGCCCTCGTCAGGTTCGAAAGTTGCCCGAAATGTCTAGATGAAATCGAGAACGAGAGACCCTTACAATATTCTTCTCTTAAATATGTAACAGTGTTTCACGTTATGCGTCCGCTATCAAACACTAGACATCATCTTGTTCAAAAATACGAATTTCGATCCTTATTTGTCGTGTGGTACGAAAATAGCTTGAAAAGTCCAGATGAAACCAAGGACCAAGCGACCCTTATATCATTCTTCTCCTTATTATATAATTGTGTTTCAGGTTCTGTGTCAGATTTCAACCACTAGTAATCGTCAGGTCTGAAAATACAGATTTTGGTCAATTTTTGTCAAGGTGTATGAAAATCGCCAAAAAAGTCCAAATGAAATCAAGGACCGAGTGACCCTTATAGCATTCTTCTACTAAATTTATGATTGTATTTCAGTTTCCTTGTCCGATTTTAAACACTAGC
>JBBPBT010000487.1:4858358-4869583 GCA_037974875.1 Cicer bijugum
AGCCATTGTTTTGTTCAAAATCACTAGCCTACATCTTATCCGAAAATATAGATTTCGGTCCATTTTTGTCTGGTGTTACGTAAATCGATCTAAAATTCCAAATGAAATCGAGGACCAGGAAATCCTTATAGCATTCTTCTCCTTAATTTTATAAACGTGTTTTGGGTTCCTCGTCAGATTTCAAACACTAGCCATCGTCTGGTCCGAAAACACATATTTTGGTCAATTTTGGTCGAGGGGTACGAAACTCGCCCGAAATGTCCAGATGAAATCGAAGACCAAGAATCTCTTATAGGATTCTTCTCATAAATTAATAATTGTGTTTCATGTTCTGCGTCAGATTTCAAACAATATCCTTCGTCTTGTTCGAAAATACGGATTTTGGTCCATTTTTGTCATGTGGTACGAAAATCGCCCGAAAAGTCCAGTGAAACTGAGGATCGGGAGACCCTTATAACATTCTTCTCCTAAATATATAACATTGTTTTGGGTTCCGCATCAGATTTCATACACTAGCCATCGTCTGGCAGAAAATACAAAAATCACTCGAAAAGTCCATATGAAATCGAGGACCGAGACACCCTTATAGCATTCTTCTTCTAAATTTATAAATGTCTTTTGAGTTCCATGTCAGATATCAAACACTAGCCATCATCTTGATTGAAAATATGTATATCGGTCGATTTTAGTCGGGTGGCACCAAAATTGCCCGAAATGTCCAGATGAAATCAAGGACCATAAGGCTCCTATAACATTTTTCTTCTAAATTTATTACTGTGTTTTCGGTTCTACGTCGAATTTCAAATACTAGCCCTCGTCAGGTTCGAAAGTTGCCCGAAATGTCTAGATGAAATCGAGAACGAGAGACCCTTACAATATTCTTCTCTTAAATATGTAACAGTGTTTCACGTTATGCGTCCGCTATCAAACACTAGACATCATCTTGTTCAAAAATACGAATTTCGATCCTTATTTGTCGTGTGGTACGAAAATAGCTTGAAAAGTCCAGATGAAACCAAGGACCGAGCGACCCTTATATCATTCTTCTCCTTATTATATAATTGTGTTTCAGGTTCTGTGTCAGATTTCAACCACTAGTAATCGTCAGGTCTGAAAATACAGATTTTGGTCAATTTTTGTCAAGGTGTATGAAAATCGCCAAAAAAGTCCAAATGAAATCAAGGACCGAGTGACCCTTATAGCATTCTTCTACTAAATTTATGATTGTATTTCAGTTTCCTTGTCCGATTTTAAACACTAGCAGTCGTCTTGTTCGAAAATACGGATTTCTGTCCATTTTAGTCGGGTGGTATGTAAATTGCCAGAAATGTCCAAATGAAATCGAGGATTGAGAGTCCCTTATATCATTCTTCTTCTAAATTTATAATCGTGTTTCGAGTTCTGCGTCAGATTTTAAATACTATTCATCATCTTGTTCGAAAATACGGATATCGGTCCATTTTAGTCAGGTTGTTACAAAAATCGCTCAAAATGTCCAAATGAAATCGAGGACCAGGTGACTCTTATTGCATTCTTCTCCTAAATTCATAATTGTTTTTCGAGTTCGGCGTCAGATTTTAAATACTAGTCATCATCTTGTTCAAAAATACAGATATTGTTCCATTTTAGTTGGGTGGCACGAAATTCTCCCGATATATCTAGACAAAATCGAGGACCAGGAGACTCTTATTGTGTTCTTCTCCTAAATTTACAACTGTGTTTCGGGTTCCACGTCACATTTCAAATGCAAGCTATCATTTGGACTTTTATAGTACGAAAATGGCCCGAAAAGTCCAAATGAAATTGAGGACTAGGAATCCATTATTGCATTCTTTTCCTAAATTTATAAAAGTATTTCAGATTCTGCATCAGATTTAAAAAACTAACCATAGTCTAGTTCGAAATATCGGATTTTGGTCCATTTTTGTCAGGTGGTACGAAAATCGCCCAAAAAGTCCTGATGAAATCAAGGACCGAGAGACCCTTTTAACATTCTTCTCCTAAATATATAGTAGTGTTTCAGGTTCACTGTCAAATTTCAAACACTAGCCATTGTTTTGTGCATTTTATTCGGGTGGTACGAAAATCACCCGAAAATAACAGATGAAATTGAGGACCGAGATACCCTTTTAGCATTCTTCTCCTAAATATATAACAATGTTTCGGATTCCAGGTCAGATTTCAAGAACTAGCCATCATCTGGTATGAAAATATAGATTTTTGTCCATTTTTGTCGAGGGGTACGAAAATTGCCCGAAAAGTTCAGATGAAAATATAGATTTCGGTCCCTTCTTTGTTTAGGGGTAAGAAAATTGCCTAAAAAGTCAACATGAAATTGAGAATCGAGAGACCCTTATAGCATTCTTCTCCTAAATTTATAATTGTGTTACGAGTTTTGTGTCAGATTTCAAACACGAGCCATTGTTTTGTTCAAAATCACTAGCCTACATCTTATCCGAAAATATAGATTTCGGTCCATTTTTGTCTGGTGTTACGTAAATCGATCTAAAATTCCAAATGAAATCGAGGACCAGGAAATCCTTATAGCATTCTTCTCCTTAATTTTATAAACGTGTTTTGGGTTCCTCGTCAGATTTCAAACACTAGCCATCGTCTGGTCCGAAAACACATATTTTGGTCGAGGGGTACGAAACTCGCCCGAAATGTCCAGATGAAATCGAAGACCAAGAATCTCTTATAGGATTCTTCTCATAAATTAATAATTGTGTTTCATGTTCTGCGTCAGATTTCAAACAATATCCTTCGTCTTGTTCGAAAATACGGATTTTGGTCCATTTTTGTCATGTGGTACGAAAATCGCCCGAAAAGTCCAGTGAAACTGAGGACCGGGAGACCCTTATAACATTCTTCTCCTAAATATATAACATTGTTTTGGGTTCCGCATCAGATTTCATACACTAGCCATCGTCTGGCAGAAAATACAAAAATCACTCGAAAAGTCCATATGAAATCGAGGACCGAGACACCCTTATAGCATTCTTCTTCTAAATTTATAAATGTCTTTTGAGTTCCATGTCAGATATCAAACACTAGCCATCATCTTGATTGAAAATATGTATATCGGTCGATTTTAGTCGGGTGGCACCAAAATTGCCCGAAATGTCCAGATGAAATCAAGGACCATAAGGCTCCTATAACATTTTTCTTCTAAATTTATTACTGTGTTTTCGGTTCTACGTCGAATTTCAAATACTAGCCCTCGTCAAGTTCGAAAGTTGCCCGAAATGTCTAGATGAAATCGAGAACGAGAGACCCTTACAATATTCTTCTCTTAAATATGTAACAGTGTTTCACGTTATGCGTCCGCTATCAAACACTAGACATCATCTTGTTCAAAAATACGAATTTCGATCCTTATTTGTCGTGTGGTACGAAAATAGCTTGAAAAGTCCAGATGAAACCAAGGACCGAGCGACCCTTATATCATTCTTCTCCTTATTATATAATTGTGTTTCAGGTTCCGTGTCAGATTTCAAACACTAGTAATCGTCAGGTCTGAAAATACAGATTTTGGTCAATTTTTGTCAAGGTGTATGAAAATCGCCAAAAAAGTCCAAATGAAATCAAGGACTGAGTGACCCTTATAGCATTCTTCTACTAAATTTATGACTGTATTTCAGTTTCCTTGTCCGATTTTAAACACTAGCCATCGTCTTGTTCGAAAATACGGATTTCGGTCCATTTTAGTCGGGTGGTATGTAAATTGCCAGAAATGTCCAAATGAAATCGAGGATTGAGAGTCCCTTATATCATTCTTCTTCTAAATTTATAATCGTGTTTCGAGTTCTGCGTCAGATTTTAAATACTATTCATCATCTTGTTCGAAAATACGGATATCGGTCCATTTTAGTCAGGTTGTTACAAAAATCGCTCAAAATGTCCAAATGAAATCGAGGACCAGGTGACTCTTATTGCATTCTTCTCCTAAATTCATAATTGTTTTTCGAGTTCGGCGTCAGATTTTAAATACTAGTCATCATCTTGTTCAAAAATACAGATATTGTTCCATTTTAGTTGGGTGGCACGAAATTCTCCCGATATATCTAGACAAAATCGAGGACCAGGAGACTCTTATTGCGTTCTTCTCCTAAATTTACAACTGTGTTTCGGGTTCCACGTCATATTTCAAATGCAAGCTATCATTTGGACTTTTATAGTACGAAAATGGCCCGAAAAGTCCAAATGAAATTGAGGACTAGGAATCCATTATTGCATTCTTTTCCTAAATTTATAAAAGTATTTCAGATTCTGCATCAGATTTAAAAAACTAACCATAGTCTAGTTCGAAATATCGGATTTTGGTCCATTTTTGTCAGGTGGTACGAAAATCGCCCAAAAAGTCCAGATGAAATCAAGGACCGAGAGACCCTTTTAACATTCTTCTCCTAAATATATAGTAGTGTTTCAGGTTCACTGTCAAATTTCAAACACTAGCCATCCTCTAGTTTGAAAATACAGATTTTGGTCCATTTTTGTTGAGGGGTATGAAACTCGCCTGAAATATCCTCATGAAATCGAAGACCAGGACACTCTTATAGCATTTTTCTCCTAAATTTATAACTATGTTTTGGGTTCCGCGTCAGATTTCAAACACTATCCATCGTCTTGTTCCAAAATACGGATTTCGGTCCATTTTTGTCGGTTTGTACGAAAATCGCCCAAATTGTCCAGATGAAATTGAGGACCGAGAGAACCTTATACCATTGATGGCTATTGTTTGAAATATGATGTGGAAACCGAAACACAATTATAAATTTAGAAGAAGAATGCTATAAGGGAATCTCAATCCTCGATTTCATATGGACTTTTCGGGCGAGTTTCGTACACTCGACAAAAATAGACCAAAATCTGTATTTTTTTACTAGACGATGGCTAGTGTTTCAAATCTGATGCAGAACCCGAATAACTGTTATATATTTAGGAGAAGAATGCTGTGAGGGTCTCTCGGTCCTCGATTTTATTTGGACTTTTTGGAGATTTTCGAATACACGACAAAAATGGACCGAAGTCCGTATTTTCGAAGAAGAGGATGGCTGGTGTTTAAAATATGACGTGAAACCGGAAACACATTTATAAATTTAGGAGAAGAATGCTATAAGAGTCTCTTGGTCCTCGATTTCCTCTAGACATTTCAGGCGATTTTCGTAACACCCGACTAAGATGGACCGATATCCGTGTTTTTGAACAAAATGAAGGCTAGTGTTTGACATCTGACACGGAACCCGAAACACAGTTACATGTTTAGAAGAAGAATGCTATAAGGGTCTCTCGGTCCTCGATTTCATCTGGAATTTTTAGGGTGATTTTCATATCCCTCTACAAAAATGGATCAAAATCTATATTTTCAGACTAGACAATGGCTTGTGTTTGAAATATGATGCAAGACCCGAAACACCTTTATATATTTAGGAGAATAATTCTACAAGGGTCTCCCGGTCCTCGATTTCTTGAGGATTATTCGGGCGATTTTCGTACCACCCGAAAAAAATTGAGCGAAATCCGTATTCTTGTACAAGACGATGGATAGTGTTTGAAATCTGACGTGGATCCCGAAACACGGTTATAAATTTAGGAGAAAATGCTATAAGAATCTCCTGGTCCTCGATTTCATTTGGACATTTGGGGCGATTTTTAACCACCTGATTAAAATGGATCGAAATCCATATTTTCGATCAAGATGAAGGTTAGGGTTTGAAATCTGATGTGAAAACTAAAACACAATTATATTTTTAGAAGAAGAATGCTATAAAGGACTCACGGTCCTTGATTTCATCTGAACTTTTCGGGTGAGTTTCTCACCCCTCGACAAAAATGAACCAAAATCTGTATTTTCAAACCAAACGATGGCTAGTGTTTGAAATAAGACGATGGCTAATGTTAAAAGGGTCTCTCGGTCCTCGATTTCATCTGTACTTTTCAGGCGATTTTCGTACCATCCGACTAAAATGGACCGAATTTCGTTTTTCTAACAAGAAGATGGATAGTGTCTGAAAACTGACACGAAACCCGTAATAGAGTCATAAATTTAAGAGAAGAATGCTACAAGAGTCTCCAAGTCCTCGATTTCATCTAGACATTTCGGGCGATTTGTGTACCACCCAACTAAAATGGACAAATATTTGTATTTTCGAAAAAGATGATGGCCATTGTTTGAAATTTGATACGGAAACCAAAACACAATTAAAAATTTACAAGAAGAATTCTATATGGGTCTATCGGTCCTCGATTTCATCTAGACTTTTGGAGCGATTTTCATACCAACCGAAAAAATGGACCGATATCTATATTTTCGAACAAGACAATGGATAGTGTTCGAAAACTAACGCAGAACCCGAAACACATTTATAAATTTAGGAGAAGAATGCTATAAGAGTCTCCTAGTCCTCCATTTCATCTAGACATTTCAGGCTATTTTCGTACCGCCCGACTAAACTGGACCGAAACTAATATTTACGAAACTAATATTTTAGAAGAAGAATGATATAAGGGACTCTCGGTCCTCGATTTCAATTGGACTTTTCAGGCGAGTTTTGTACCATTCGACAAAAATGGGCAAAAATCTTTCTTTTTTTACTAGACCATGGCAAGTGGTTGAAATCTGGCGTGGTACCCGAAACATAATTATAAATTTAGGAGAAGAATGCTATAAGAATCTCACGGTCCTTGATTTCATCTCGACTATTCGGGTGATTTTCGTACCACCCGACAAAGAAGGATTTAAATTCGTATTTTTGAACAAGACGATGGATAGTGTTTTATATCTAAAGCGGAACCTGAAACACAGTTATAAATTTAGGAGAAGAATGCAATAAGAATCTCCTGGTCCTCGATTTCATCTGGACATTTCATGAGATTTTCGTACCACCTAACTAAAATGGGTCGATATCTATATTTTCGCACAAGATGATGGTTAGTATTTAAAATCTGATGTAGAACTCGAAACACAGTTATAAATTTAGAAGAAGAATGATATAAGGGACTCTCAATCCTCAATTTCATTTGGACATTTCAGGCGATTTACATACCAACCGACTAAAATGGACTGAAATTCGTATTTTCGAACAAGATGATGGCTAGTGTTTGAAATCTGACATGGAAACCGAAATACAGTCATAAATTTAGAAGAAGAAGAATGCTATAAGGGTTACTCGGTCCTCGATTTAATTTGGACTTTTTGGGCGATTTTCATACCCCTCGACAAAAATTGACCAAAATCTGTATTTTCAAACCTCGCGATTACTAGTGTTTGAATTCTGACACGGAAACTGAAACACTATGATATATTAAGGAGAAGAATGATATAAGGGTCGCTCGGTCCTTGGTTTCATCTGGACTTTTCGGGCTATTTTCGTACCACATGACAAATAAGGACATAAATTCGTATTTTTGAACAAGACGATGTCTAGTGTCTGAAACCTGACGCATAAGGCGAAACACTGTTACATATTTAAGAGAAGAATGTTGTAAGGGTCTCTCGTTCTCGATTTCATCTAGACATTTCGTGCAATTTTCGAACCAGACGAGGGGTAGTACTCGAAAAACAATTATAAATTTAGGAGAAGAATGCAATAAGAAACACAATTTCGGGTGAGTTTCGTACCCTCGAAAAAATGGACCAAAATCTGTTTTTTCAAACCAGAAGATGGCTAGTGTTTGAAATCTGACATGGAACCTGAAACACTACTATATATTTAGGAGAAAAATGATATCAGGGTCTCTCGGTCCTTGATTTCATCGTACTTTTTTGCCAATTTTCATACAACCCGACAAAAATTGACCAAAATCTGTATTTTCGAACCAGACGATTGCTAGTGTTTGAAATCTAAACCAAAACCCGAAACACTATTATATATTAAGGAGAATAATGATATAAGGGTCGCTTGATCCTTGATTTCATATGGACTTTTCAGGCGATTTTCGTACCACCTGACAAAATTGGACAAAAATATGTATTTTCGGACCAGACGTAGGCTAGGGTTTGATATTTGACGCAGAACCCCAAACTCAGTAATACATTTTAAAGAAGAATGTTATAAAGGTCTCTAGGTCATCGATTTCATCTAGACTTTTTGGGCAATTTTTGTACCACCCGACTAAAATGGATCAAAATCCGTATTTTCGAACATGACGATGGCTAGTGTTTGAAATCTAACGAGGAACCTAAAACGCAATTGTAAATTTAGGTGAAAATTTCTATAAGAATCTTGTGGTCCTCGATTTCATCTGGCCATATCAAACAATTTTCGTGCCACCCGACTAAAATGGACCGATATACGTATTTTCGAACAAGATGATGGCTAGTGTTTGAAATCTAACGCGGAACCTGAAACACGTTTATAAATTTAGAAGAAGAATACTATAAGGGTCTCTCGTACACTTGACAAAAAAATGGATAGAAATTCGTATTTTCGAACAAGCAACAAATATTTTTTGAAATCAGACGCAGAAACCAAATCACATTAATAAATTTAGGAGAAGAATGCTATAAGAGTCTCCTGGTCCTCGATTTCATCTAGAATTTTTGGCTTGGAACCCGAAACAAAGTTATATATTTTGGGCGATTTTTGTATGCCTCGACAAAAATGGAGCAATATCTATATTTTCTAACCAGACGATGGCTAGTGATTGAAATCTAACGCAAAACCCGAAACATTGTTATATATTTAGGAGAAGAATGCTATAAGGGTCTTTCGGTCCTCCATTTCATATGGACGTCGAGGGCGATTTTCGTACGGCACGACAAAAATGGACCGAAATCCAAATTTTCAAACAAGACGACGAATAGTTTTTGAAATCTGACGCGGAACCTAAAACATAGTTAGAAATTTAGGAGAAGAATGCTACAATAGTCTCTTGGTCATCGATTTCATCTGGACATTTCGGGCAATTTTCGTACAACCCGACTAAATTGGACCGAAATCCATATTTTCGAATTAGACGATGGCTAGTGTTTGAAATCTGACTCTGAACCTGAAACACAATTATAAATTTAGAAGAAGAATGCTATAAGGGTCTCTCGGTCCTCGATTTCATCTAGACTTTTTGGCCGAGTTTTGTACCCCTCGTCAAAAATGGATCAAAATAAATATTTTCGGACGAGACGAAGGCTAGTGTTGAAATCTGACGCGGAACCCAAAACATGGTTATATATTAAGGAGAAGAATGCTATAAGGGTTTCCCGGTCCTCGATTTCATTTGGACTTTTGGATCGATTTTTGTTACACCTAACAAAAATGGAACAAAATCTGTATTTTCGGACTAGAAGAGGGATAGTGTTTGAAATTTGACCCGAAACCTGAAACACTGTATTCAATTTAGGAGAAGAATGCTATAAGGGTTTCCCGGTCCTTGATTTCATGGAGACTTTTTGAGCTATTTTCGTACCACCCGACAAAAATGGAAAGAAATTTGTATTTTCAAACTAGACAATGGCTAGTGTTTGAAATTTGACGTTGTGAAGATATTATCAGGACTTTTGTATCAAAACTAGTGGTATTATATGGAATCTGAAACACATTTATAAATTTAGGGTCTCCCAGTCCATATAATACCACTAGTTTTGATACAAAAGTCATGATAATATCTTCACAACGTCAGATTTCAAACACTAGCCATTGTCTTGTTCGAAAATACAAATTTCTTTCCATTTTTGTCGGGTGGTACGAAAATAGCTCAAAAAGCCCATTATATGGAATCGAGGACTTGGAGACCCGATAGACAATTAAATTTTTTGGAGATGAATGCTCTAAGGGTCTCCTAGTCCTCGATTTCATCTAGACTTTTTTGATGATTTTCGTACCACCCGACAAAAATGGACCGAAATCCGTATTTTCTAACAAGACGATGACTAGTGTTTGAATTCTGGCATAGAAACCGAAACACACTGTTAAATTTTGGAGAAGAATGCTATAAGGGTCTCCCGGTCCTTGAATTGATCTAGACTTTTTAGTCGATTTTCGTACCCATCGACAAAAATTTGCCAAAATCTGTATTTTCGAACCAGGCGATTGCTAGTGTTTGAATATTGACCTCGAAACCGAAAAACGGTTATAAATTATGGAGATGAATGATATAAGGGTCTTCTTGTCCTCGATTTCATCTGGAGATTTTGGTCGATTTTCGTACCAGCCGACAAAAATGGAACGAAATTCGTATTTTTAGACCATTTGATGGCTAATGTTCAAAATATAACCCGAAACACAATTATGAATTCATGAGAAGAATGCTTTTTAAATATTACATTATTTGACAACTCTGTTTTATTAAATGTTATTATTATATTCGTTTTATAGTTTTACTACATAACGAAGATAATAATAACATATAATAAAATAGATTTGTCAAATAAAATAACAATTACATATTAATTTTACAACTCAATTTTGTTATATGTTATTATTATTTCTGTTCATTAGTACATCTACAAAACGAAGATAATAATAACGTATAATAAAACCGAGTTGTCAAATAAATATGTAATTATTAATTTATTTGATAATTCTATTTTAGTATATATTATTATTATCTTCATTTTAAAGTGTGACTACATAACGAAGATAATAATAACATATAATTAAATTGAGTTGTCAAATAAAGTTGTAATTATTACTTTATTTGACAATTCTAATTTATTATATGTTATTAGTTTCTACATTTTATGGTTTTATTTCATAACAAAGATAATAACCACATATAATAAAATAGAGTTGTCAAATCAAATAATAATTACTTATTTATCTTACAACTCAATTTTGTTATATGTTATTATTATTTTTGTTATAAAGTAAAACTATAAAATGAAGACAATAATAACATGTGATAAAATAGAGTTGTCAAATAAATCTGTAACTATTAATTTATTTGATAATTCTATTTTACCATATGTTATTGTTATCTTCCTTTTAAAGTTTGACTGCATAACAAAGATATAAATAACATATAATAAAATAGAATTGTCAAATAAATATGTAATTCTTACTTTATTTAACAACTCTATTTTATTATATGTTTGTATTGTCTTCGAAATAAAATACAACTATATAACAAAAATAATAATAACATTAAAAAAATAGAGTTGTCAAATAAACAAATAAGTCCATATTTATTTGGTAAACTCAATTTTTTTATATGTTATTATTATCTTCGTTATGTAGTAAAACAATAAAACGAAGATAATAATAACATATAATAAAATAGTATTTTCA
>JBBPBT010000487.1:4869808-4884336 GCA_037974875.1 Cicer bijugum
TTTATGTTGTTATTATCTTTGTTATTAAGTACAACTACAAAACGCAGATAATAATAACAGTTAATAAAATGGCGTTGTCAATGTTACTTTATTTGAAAACTCTATTTTATTAATTGTTATTATTATTTTAGTTTCATAGTTGTACTTAACAATGAAAATAATAATAACATATTTGACAACTCTATTAAATAAATATGTAACTATTACTATATTTGACAACTCTATTTTATTATATGTTATTATTATCTTCATAATATAGTTGTAGTACATGACGAAGATCATAAAGTACTAATTACATATTTATATGATAAATGCAAGTTTATTATATGTTATTATTATCTTCGTTATGTAGTATAACAATAAAACGAAGATAATAATAACATATAATAAAATAGTGTTGTCAAATAAAATAATAATTACTTATTTATTAAACAACTATATTTTATTAAATATTATTATTATCTTTGTTTTGTAGTTGTACTTAATTAAAAACAAAAAAGATATTTATAACATATAATAAGATAGAGTTGTCAAATAGTTAATTATTTCATATTTATTTGACAATTCAATTTTGTTATATGTTATTATTATTATTATCTTCTTTATGATGTAAAACTATAAAACAAAGATAATAATGACATATAATAAAATAGAGTTGTCAAATAAATATGTAACTATTAATTTATTAGATAATTCTATTTTTGGTTCAAACGATAGCGAGAGTGTATATTTTTTTTTCAAAACAAAATCATTTAACGAAGAAATAAATAAGGTAATACCTTTGGATAAATATTTAAGTCATTATAAATTTACAAGCAGCGGAAAAGTTTTTCGAAATATGAATCCCAAAATATTTACACAACAAAAAGTGGTATATGGAATCCATCGAAAATAACATGTCATGCTGACAGTAATGGTACAGATACAGTCTTCCAATTTAAAATAAACACAATCCAAAAGAAAGACATATGTTCCCTCCGTGTCAACCTTATCTGACCATTCTGTAAACAAAAAAAACTATACGCCCTAAATGGTCTCCACGCGTCCTGTAAGATCCTCCTAACATGGCTCCAGTCAGGCATTCCCATCTACATTCCCATCCACCGGGTACGAACCAGTAGGATTGTCCTGGCTCTCATCTGAGGGCAAAGCCCAGATTTCCACAAAAGTTGTAAAAGGTCACCAACTTAAATTGACAGTTAACACATAACATTTAAGTTTTTAAATGCACAAAATAACCTTTCAACTTAGCATGCACCTTAAAAGGGTTTTCCAAATGCTAAAAGTTCATATAAAGCTTGCCAAATAAAAATGAAATCAAAATAATTCTTAAATCAATCAAGTAATAAACAACTGGCCAATCCATTGATGAACCAATTGAGCAATCGATTATCTAACTCAGAATAAGACTTTCTAGTTAGCCAATCGATTGGGAAATCGATTTGGAGGAAGGTTTTTAGTGAAACCTATACTATGGGCTTAAATCAATCGATTGGGCAATCGATTGAATGAAGAGTTAAGCCCCTGTAACAAATTCAATCGATTGGTAAATCGATTTTGTCCAATTATCTGAGCTTCTGCAATAGCCCAAATCGATTGGCAAATCGATTAGCTCAGTATCTTTTCAAGATTTAAGAAAATAGGAGGCACAACAATCGATTGGGAAATCAATTTCGTAATTGGTTTTTGAAACATTTTTACAAAATCGATTGGCACATCGATTTTGTCAAATTAGCTAATCTCCTGTAATACATCAAATCGATTGGCAAATAGATTTTTATGAATGGCTTTTCACATAATCGATTTGGGAATCGATTTCTCTAAATGTTTTTCTAAAACTACATAAACTAACTCAATCACATTCACACACAACTCCAAAACATAACACTTAGCAATTTCAACACAATCACCACGACAACTTGAGTTTCGAAATAGTTTTACAATCAATCACACTTACACACAATATCAATACATAACACTTAGCAATTTCAACACAATCACCACGACAACTCAAGTTCAAACACTCGATCATAAACTTGAATCAAACACGACTCGTGTGCCAAGCACTCTAATGCATTGCGTATATGCCAAAATGCATGGACTCGGAATTCCAAACCAAAACCCTCCTCAAAGGGCCGTAAACCATAATTGTACCACCTATCGCAGGCTGAAGTACCAATTACTGAGGTGCCACCTATCACGGGTCAGCACGATTTACTAAAAAGCGTAAACCATAAACGTACTACCTATCACGGACCCGTACCGTTTACCGAGGTGCCACCAATCACGGGTCTGCACGGTTTACTCAAAAGAACGTAAATCATACATGTACCGCCTATCACAGGCCAAAGTACTATTTATCAACGTGCCACCTATCACGGGACTGCACAATTTACAAAAAACCGTAAATCGTAAATGTACCGCCTATCACGGGCCAAAGTACTATTTACCAAGGTGCCACCTATCACGGGTCTGCACAATTTACAAAAAGAAAGAAAATGCATGAGCATACTCTGACTCCATCCACGACAATTGTTAAGCAAATGCATATATTAAAAGATTCCCCATTTTTAATAGTCATTTAACTTAAACGATTTTCACAACGAACATTAAGCAAACAAAGATATTAAAAAGATTCAGCATTTTTAATACTCGATTAACTCTAATGGTTTTCATGACAATATTAAGTAAACAAGGATATTAAGAGATTCCCCATTCTTAATACTGATTTAACTTAAACGATTTTCACAACAAACATTAAGTAAACAAAGATATTAAAAGATTCCCTATTTTTAATACTCGTTTAACTCTAATGGTTTTCACGACAACATTAAGTAAATGTAGACATTAAGAGATTCCCCATTCTTAATACTCGTTTAACTCTAATGGTTTTCAAAGTCCACACAAAACAAATTGAAACATATTATCAAATCCAATCCACAATTCACACCAAATCACGTCTCAAATTTCATAAGCATTGATTATGAACACGTCAAATACGATGAACACAAATCATCACAACATACCACTCAAACACATCAAATTTCATTTACTCAAAATCATACACAAATGAGTTAAATTCATTTTCCACGAAACATTCATCACTATCACCAAAATCTAACTCTAAGATTTTACCCATAAAAGCATTAGATTCATTTTCCCCAAATCAATACTTTAACCCTAACAAAATTCTTTTCCACACAACCACAAATAAGTCCCTAAATGCAAACTAGAAGTTTGGAAGGAGCCCTTACCTTCACGTTAGCTTTAATGTGCGATTACGGTACTGCGAGTAAATCCGGTAAAATCTCCGCTCGCAACATCGCTAAAAGTCTCTCCCGCTCCTCATTTTCATCTAGACTTTTTGGGCGATTTTCGTATTACCCGACAAAAATGGACTAAAATCCGTAACATATAATAAAATAGAGTTGTCAAATAAATATGTAATTATTACTTTATTTGACAACTCTAATTTAATTTATGTTATTATTATCTTCATTTTATGGTTTTACTTTATATCAAATATATAATAATAACATAAAAAAATAGAGATGTCAAATAAAGTAATAATTACATCTTTATTTTATTAGGGTTTAGTGTGTTATGGTGTTTAGGGTTTTAGAAATCACCTTTAGGGGTTAAGGTTTAGAGTTTAAGGTTCAGGATTTTGGGTTTAGTGTTTAGGATTTAGGGTTTAGGGTTTAAGGTATAGGATTTAAAGTTTAAGGTTTTGGGTTTGAGGTTCAAGTTATAGTATATAGGGTTATCTTCATTGCAAAATATTACTACCAAACGATCATAATAATAACATATAATGAAATACATGCCTTAAGGTTTTGGGTTGAGATGTGGTGTCTAAGTCTCTTAAGAATCCTATGTTTAGCCCATTCCGGATATCGCGCTCCCATGGACTCCCCAACAAAGATGCGACGACGAAATTAAGGTTTGGTAAAGAAAACCAGTTATTAGGTGAAGAAACTACTTCGTAGAGAGGGTTTGGGAGAGTTCACAAATAAAGTGAAGAAATTAGTTCGCATAGAAGGTTTGGTGAAGAAATCACGAAACTAAGGTTTGGTGAATAAAACCAATTACATGCATAAAATTAAAAGTGAGACTTTAAAAAGTAGAAACTTTATGAGATCCTATGACATTGCTTTTTTGATAAGCGCGTTAAAATACACTATGACAACACTTATAACAAAAACTATTTAAATATTATGATCATATGTCAGCGCTTTTATAAAAAACATTGTTAAAGGCTTTGTTATTAGTACATATGACATCGTTTTTCAAAAAAAACATTGTCTAAGACTCTGTGTATTTTTAAAACATAATACAACAGTATTTTTGTTTAACAATCACTATTAAAGATATGCTATAAAATCCATATTTTGGTATAGTGTGAGCATCATGTTTCATGGAACCCTTACTTCGGATTGTATTTAGTTTATTGTCAAACAATGTTTTAAACTCATTGACTAAAGTTAACCATATGAAGTTATGCCCAGGGAACCAGTTTAATATAGGTGGAAGTATGCATTTCGAAGTTTCATGGGTGATTTGAAGCGATTAATAAAAAATAAGACTAAGTTGGAACGGGTTGGAATACAGTTGCATAAATGTCAATATTATATTTTTCACCCAACCTTTGCGACGTTGGTTTAGCCTTATAGCTAATCCTATTTGTTGCAATAAGTCTTTATTCTATTTTATTGTTAATGCCGCATTGAATCAATAAATTGAACGATTATATACTTTTGTATAATTAAATTAGATATCTTTTATTCGCAGCTATACATATTAATGTTTTAAGTTGAATACAAAAACAAAAAAATGTAACATTTAATTACGTAAACAAAGTCTCCAATTAAATTACACTTTAACACTATTTTAATTTGTTAAGTTAGCTTCTAAAATATATCAACAAATTTCTATATGGCTAAATATGGTTTCGAATAATCATATATACAAATAAAATCGAATTTTAAATTAATGTAAATTTTAATTTTACTCTATCAATAATAGTTAATGTATCTTTTTGGTCCTAAAATAGGGTGTTGAATTAATAGAAAAGACTAACATGTGTGGAGAGCCAATGATAATAAGGGACAACACATATAACTCAGATTGAGACATTGCAAACCCATTTGGGCTCCAAACTAGTATAAAATATGATTATTCTTTATATGTAATGTAGAAATATTAAAACAACTCGTGAAAATGGTTTTGAATTTCTTAACCTTACTAATGTTGTTCCTTGCTGCTCTTATCCTTGTTCCACAAGGACTTGCTGATGTAAGCCCACAAAGCTCCAAGACACCAATTCCTAAACCACCTAATTACGACAAAAAAGGACAACTCGACATTAAATGGAAAGGTTTCAATGACTATCCCAGGTATAAACGCAACCGCTTACGCAAGCGCTCTCCCCCTCATCCAATGCATACTCCCCCTCATCCAATGCATCCTCCCCCCTCCACCAACTCATAAACCAAAACCCAGTCGACCAAGACGTAGAACACGTTTTTTTAACAGACATTAAAATCCCCCAAATGTCAAATCCATTTCTAAATTATCCATGAAACAAAACATATTAATATCTATTTAATAAGAGGAACAAGTTACAAATGTGTTATGAATTAAATCATGATTAAAAAATTATGCTCTTTTACTCCAAATTTACAAATAAAGATAATAAAAATAAAATATTGGGGAACTAATAACACACTAGTTACTTAATATTTCTTTTTCTTTTCATATGATTGTCTACAAAGAAGTCACTTCATCTATCTTTTTATACATTGAAGAGCTAATTTAGGAGCAATGTTTCAACCAAATTATATATAAATATGCATAACTATAGTTATAAAAGCTATGCAAATGCATTTAGTAATGTTGTCATATGTGACGATAAAACATATATTTTTTTTATTATATTCTCAAAAAATAATTAATGTTTTTTTTTCTTAAAACTAAATCTTTGGCCTATCTATTGCATTTTTGCAAAGGAAAAACTAAACATTATTAATGGTCAGTAGGGGGTGGGAATAGGTTAGACCGTTAGTTAGGGGCCTGTGGCTAGCCTAGTTATGGTCTGGTCTGGCTTACAAATTATTTTTAAAGCCTATTTATTTAAATAAGACAAACTCAAACATAAAAAAAAGTCTTTTATACCTGACAGGCCAACCTGTATATGTTTTATTATTTATTAATGTTCTTTTTTTACTATTGTTTATTAATAATATTATTCCTATTTTAAAGTCTATTTCAATATATCAATTAGACTATCACTCAATGGTCGTTCCATATTCAGTAGCAATTCATTATTCTCCCTGTCCTTTTCTTCCCCCGTTCTTTTGAAGTTCAATCTTTCATATTACTATTTAATTATTATACTATGAAAGATTTCAATATTTACTACTTCAAAATCTTAACTTTTTTTTAATTCTATCTTTGTATTCCTTAAATAAAGTTAGCCTTTGTAAAATCTCTTAAAACTTTTCTAGAAACTCCATTGAAGTTGTTCTAATTTTAGGTTTTATAAATAAAAATAAATCATAAATCAAACCAGTATATGTGAGTTTGTAAAAAATAGTAAAAAAAATGCATAAAATAGGTGCAGTCTCTTTAGAAGTGTTTCAGAGTTGATAATAATATTAATTATATTATTACTGAATATGTGCGAGTTTTTTTTTAGAGAATTTGTTTGAGAGGTAATAATGGGTGCGATTGTTTCATGAAAAAAAATCTATTCTTTAAAATCAAAAATCATATTTTAGGGTTTAAATTGTGTTTGTATCAGAATTTTTTTAAATTATTTTGTTACAAAAATTATTTTTGTTTAATATATATATATATATATATATATATAGATATACATATGTACATTAGTATAGGTATGTGGAGAGCATCATGTAAATTTGTATGGGTAGAGCATCATGTAAACTGGTATGGATAGAGCATCATGTAGCTTGATATGTGTATATGGATTAATTATAGAATCGTTTTTTTTCTTGAAAAGTTGTTGCATTGATTAGGTGTTATTTTATTAGATTTGATTAGTTTTTTTTGTATATAAAGACCTAATTTAGCATATTAATAAAACGTAAAATATAACATTTAAGTGTTTTAATGTGAATAAGGCTTTTAAATTGGCTTTATGTCAGGTCAAACTTCTAAAAATGGTAGAGAAGACCGAAAAAAAAGTCTATGATAAGTCATAGGTCAGACTTAGGCCTAAAGAATTAATTGTAGGCCAGACTCAGGCATTTTAAAGTCTGACTTGACCTGGCCTATTCTTACCCCCTAATGATTAGTAACTCATATTTTAACTTCTGTATTTTCTTGTTCTCTTTTTAAACATGTTGATTTTGTAATATTGATATGGTAATAAAGCATATCAGCGTCGCTTGGAAAATAGAAGTAGATTTTCGAAATCCAAGGTAGCCAAAATTTTAATACTATCCTTTGTTCCACTGTAACCTCACTTTTTCAAAACAAAATTAATTGAAAATAAATATCACTTTAAATTTTAAATATTATATTAATTTTAAATATGATATTAGTGACTGTAGTCTGAATCATACTCTAATTAATAGTATGTGCCCCACACTCAAGTAATATATATACTTTGTATTTATGATAATGGTTAACACATCAATGCATGAAGAGGATGATTTGGTGTCGCACACGGGTCAAATGCAAGTGATAAAATGTAGATAAATGTAATAATTCAAGTTGTTTGTACGGACTAATGATATGATAATATCAGCCAAATTGAAAGTCATAATTAAAAAGGGGGGTTTTAGATATTTTGTTCGAACAAATTAAAAAAAAATATTAATCCACTTATTCGAGAGTTTCAAACTTATCATAGATTCTACCAACGGATTTAATTTCTAAATTGTGACTTTATTTCTTATTTGACTATAGAATTGATCAAACAAGCATAATTAATCCTATGTGAATTCGGTTTCTTTGACTAAATTAAGCATCACCATTAGAATATCAATATAATCAAATAAACATAAATAGAATCATGAAGCAAAATTGGCAGTGTAACCTGAATCTCAAGGTGTTGATGAAACTTTGAACTCATGGATTAATCTTATGAAAAAGATGGCCCACTACTTAACCTAAAACTTTGTACTCAGTGTTTGGACTTGCCAAACAAATGGTCTGCTACTTAAAATTAGTAAAAAAAAAAAACCCAGATAATGAAATATGCAATTTAGACCCAACAAAGTTCAGCATTGGGTTTTTATTCCAACAGAGCTTAAGTTATGGTCTACAGCGCGAACATGAGTTAATATGTAAATAATAAAATTTAAATTCAATTCGACCCGAAGTTTAAAAACAAGCTAAAAAAATTAATCTATGATATACAACGCTTTTAAAATGCCACAGTAAAAAGTTAAAAACATGTGCCCAAAATCTTTGATCAGAGGATAATTTAGTAAAAATAGTATTACCTTTGTTTTCTTTTATTGTCAATCTAACTCACATTTAATTTGTAATTCGCATCATGCATTGAAACTATTTTCGCATTTGTGTTCACGTTTGGTTTTAGTTTTTGGGTCTGGATTATGATTCATGTTTGGCTTTTGATTCGTGTTTGGACACTCTATTGATGTTGGCTTCTAATTCACATTTGGTTTATTTAATCTAATTGATGGTTCGATTTCTTTACCATTTGGTTTCTTGTTGTCATTGTTGTTGAGTTGTCGGTTGTTGTTGGGGTTGACATTATGGTTCTCTTGTCAATTGTTGTCATTCATAAATAACACGTATGGTATGTTCTTCATGACTTATGCTTGCAAGGATTGTCACAAAAACTCCTCCGACCAACATAGTTGTGTCGGTCAACACTCTACAATCCATAGTTAAATTTTTGGCCCAAGCTCTAAAAAATTCATGCACCATTCGGTTGAGTTAATTACGAAATTCGAGAAGATGAATAAGCATTGGATAGTGTTTGAAATCTAACGCGGAACCCGAATCACAGTTACAAATTTTGGGGAAGAATGCTATAATGGTCTCGCGGTCCTCGATTTCATTTGGACTTTTCGGCAATTTTCGTACCCCTCGTAAAAAATGGACTAACATCTGTATTTTCAGACCAGACGATGTCTAGTGTTTGAAATCTGGTGTGGAACCTGAAACATAGTTATAAATTTTAGCGAAGAATGCTATAAGGGTTTCTAGGCCCTCGATTTCATAGGGACTTTTCGAGTGATTTTCGTACCACCCGACTAAAATAGGCCAAAATCCGTATTCTCGAACAATACGATGGCTAGTGTTTGAAATTTGACCCGAAACCCGAAAAAAAATTATAAATTTAGAAGAAGAATGATATAAGAGACTCTTGGTCCTCGATTTCATTGGGACTTTTAGGGCAATTTTTGTACCACTCGACAAAAAAGGGCCAAAATCAATATTTTCATACCAGACGATGCCTAGTGTTTGAGATATAGCGCAGAACCCAAAACACAGTTATAAATTTTGGAGAATAATGCTATTAGGGTCTCCCGGTACTCGATTACATCTGAACTTTTCTGGGGATTTTCTTACCACGACGACTAAAATGGACCAAAATCCTTATTTTCGAACAAGATTATGGCTAGTGTTTCAAATCTTACGCGGAACCCGAAACACAATTATAAATTTAGAACAAGAATTTTATAATGGTCTCCCAGTCCTAGATTTCATTTGGACTTTTCGTGCGACTTTCAAATCCGTCGATGATAATGGACCAACGTCTGTATTTTCAGACTAGACGATGGTTAGCGATTGAAATCTGGCACGGAACCCGAAACAATTTTATAAATTCTGGGGAAGAATGCTATATTGGTCTCCCGGTCCTCGTTTTCATTTGGACTTTTCAAGCGACTTTCGTACCCCTCGACAAAAATGGACCAACCTCTATATTTTCGGACCAAACGAAGGCTAGTGTAAGAAATCTGGTGCGGAACCTGAAACATAGTTATAAATTTTAGAGAATAATGCTATAAGAGTCTCTCAGTCCTTGATTTCAACTGGACTTTTCATGCGATTTTCGTACCACCTGACAAAAATGGACAGAAATTGGGTGGTACGAAAATCCCCGATTTCATCTAGACTTTACTTTTTAGGCAATTTTCGTACCACCTGACAAAAATGGAACGAAATTCATATTTTTAATTATCACATTATTTGACAACTCTATTTTATTAAATGTTATTATTATTTGACAACTCTATTTTATTAAATATTATTATTATTATTTTTGTTATTTAGTACAACTACAAAACGAATGTAATAATAACGTATAATAAAACAGAGTTGTCAAATAAATAAGTAATTATTAATTTATTTAACAACTCTATTTAATTATATGTTAGTATTGTCTTCGTTATGAAGTACAATTATATAACGAAAATAATAATAAAAACATAAAATAAAGTAGAGTTGTGAAATAAAGTAATATGTATATAATAAAATAGTGTTGTCAAAAAAGTAATAATTAATTATTTATTAGACAACTCTATTTTATTAAATATTATTATTTTCTTCGTTTTGTAGTTGTACTTAATAAAAAACGATAATAATAATGATAATATATAATAAAATAGAATTGTCAAATAGAAAATTATTTCATATTTATTTGACAACTCAATTTTGTTATATGTTATTATTATCTTTGTTATGAAGTAAAACTATAAAACGAAGACAATAATGACATATAATAAAATAGAGTTGTCAAATAAATATGTAACTATTAATTTATTTGATAATTCTATTTTATCATATGTTATTATTATCCTCGTTTTAAAGTTTGACTGCATAAC
Organism: Cicer bijugum; assembly: GCA_037974875.1. NCBI lineage: Eukaryota > Viridiplantae > Streptophyta > Magnoliopsida > Fabales > Fabaceae > Cicer > Cicer bijugum. Next base: position 4,880,635 of record JBBPBT010000487.1, read on the forward strand.
GAAAATAGTAATAACATATAAGAATATTGAGTTGTTTAATAAATATATAATTATTAAATTATTTAACAACTCTATTTTATTATATATTAGTGTTGTCTAATAAAGTAATAAGTATATACTTATTTGATAAACTCAATTTTATTAAATATTATTATTATTTTCATTATGTAGTAAAACAATAAAATGAAGATAATAATAAGATATAATAAATAGTGTTTTCAAATAAAGTAATAATTACTTATTTATTAGACAACTTTATTTTATTAATTATTATTATTATCTTTGTTTTGTAGTTGTACTCAATAACGAAGATAATAATAACACAAAATAAAATAGAGTTGTTAAATAGATAAGTAATATATTATTGTTTTCTATGTAGTGTGATTGTGTAATTTTCCGTTTTGCAAATTGCTCGATTACTTCGGTTTGGATTTTTTTTGTTGTGGTGAATAATTGATATTTGGTTATTGTCTTTTGCTAATTGGTGAAAGCTAAATTTTTGATAATATGTTGTGACTAATTAAGTTATTATCCTTTTTTGACAGCTGGGAAAATTTGCATAACAGAAATTGTGTTATTATCCTTTTTTGAAAGCTAAAGTTTTGGAATTTTCTATGGCTAATTAAGTATGCATAACAGGAAAATTGGTGAATGCATATTTATCAAACAAATTGTTACAAATTTGATCATCTTTTCAATTGTCTTTAATATTGGATACTTGTTTGGATCTTTTTGTAATCTTCTTCCATTGTGTCAGATTCATTGTCACTAATAATGGATCAGGCCTTATGGTAAGGAATCAATTATTTCACTCATGTAACTAGGAATCAATTGTGACTAATAGTTTGACAGACTAATAATGCTCTTACATATTTGAGATGGCGTGAAACGCGAAACACAATTATAAATTTGGGAGAAGAATGTTATAAGGGTCTCTTGGTCCTCGATTTCATCTGAACTTTTCGGGCAATTTTCATACAATCCGACCAAAATGGACCGAAATCCATATTTTCTAAAAAGACTATGGCAAGTGATTGAAATCTGATGCGGAACCCAAAACACAGTTATAAATTTTGGAGAAGAATGATATAAGGGTCTCCCGGTCATAGATTTCATCTAGACTTTTTGGGCGACTTTCGTACCACTAGATTAAAATGGACCAAAATCCGTATTTTCAAACAAGATGATTGTTAGTATTTGAAATCTGACGCGGAACCCAAAACACAACTATAAATATAGAAGAACAATGCTATAAGGGTCTGTCTATCCTCAATTTCATCTCGACTTTTTGGGCGATTTTCGTACTACCCGACTAGAATGATCCGAAATCCGTATTTTCGGACAAGACAATGGCTAATGTTTGAAATCTAACGCAGAACCTGAAACACAGTTATAAATTTTAGAGAAGAATGCTATTAGGATCTCTGGGTCCTCGATTTGATCTAGACTTTTAGGGCGATTTTCGTACCATAGACCAAAATGGACCGAAATCCGTATTTTCGGACCAGATGATGGCTAGTGTTTGAAATCTGATGCAGAACCCGAAACACAATTAAATTTTTGGAGATGAATGCTATAAGGGTCTCCCAGTCCTCGATTTCATCTAGACTTTTCTAAAGATTTTTGTACCACACGACAAAAATGGACCAAAATCCGTATTTTCGAACAAGACGATGGCTAGTTTTTGAATTCTGGCCTAGAAACCGAAGCACAATTCTAAATTTTGAAGAAGAATGTTATAACGGTCTCCTGGTCTATGAATTCATCTAGACTTTTTTGTCGATTTTCGTAACCATCGACAAAAATATGCCAAAATTTGTATTTTTGAACCATGCGATTGCTAGTGATTGAATATTGACGCCGAACCCGAAACACAGTTATAAATTTTGGAGAAGAATGATATAAGGGTCTTCTTGTCCTCAATTTCATCTGGAGTTTTTGGTCGATTTTTGTACCACCTGAAAAAAAATTAACCGAAATTCGTATTTTCGAACAAAAGAATGGTTAGTGTTTGAAATCTGGCACGTAACCCAAAACAAACTTATAAATTATGGAGAAGAATGCTATAAGGGTCTCCCGGTCCTCGATTTCATCGGGACTTTTCGGGTGATTTTCATACCATCTAACTAAAATGGACCTAAATTCGTATTTTTGAACCACACTATGGCTAGCTAGTGTTTGAAATCTGACGCGGAACCTGAACCACACTATGGCTAGTATTTGAATGCTATACGGGTCACTTGGTCCTCGATTTCATTTGGACTTTTTTGGCGATTTTCGTACCACCCGACTAAAATGGACTGAAATTCATATCTTCAAACCATACGATGGTTAGTGTTTGAAATCTGGCGCGGAACCCGAAACACAATTATAAATTTTTTAGAAGAATGCTTTAAGGGTCTCTTGGTCCCCGATTTCATCTAGATTTTTTGGACAATATTTATACCACTCGACTAAAATGGACCAAAATCTGTATTTTAGAATAAAACTATGGTTTGTGTTTGGAATCTAACACAGAACCTGAAACACAGTTATATATTTTGGAGACGAATGCTATAAGGTTCCCTCGTACACATGACAAAAAAATGGATAGAAATTTGTATTTTGGAACAATCAACAGATATTTTTTGAAATTTGACGTGGAACTCAAATCACATTAATAAATTTAGGAGAAGATTGTTATAGGAGTCTCCTGGTCCTCAATTTCATTTAGACTTTTTGGGGTATTTTCGTACAAGACGATGGCTAGTGTTTGAAATTTGGCGCGGAACCCGAAACAAAGTTATAAATTTTGGGGTATAATGCTATAATGGTCTCGCGGTCCTTGATTTCATTTGGACTTTTCGGATGATTTTCGTACCCCTCGACAAAAAATGGAACAACATTTGTATTTTCGGACGAGATGATGGCTAGTGTTTGAAATCTGGTGTGTTACCTAAATAATAGTTATAAATTTTAGAGAAGAATGCTATAAGAGTCTCTCAATCCTCGATTTTATCTGGACTTTTCAAGCGATTTTCGTACAACTCGACAAAAATGGACCGAAATCGGGTGTTACGAAAATCCCCGATTTCATCTAGACTTTACTTTTCAGGCAATTTTCGTACCACCCGACAAAAATAGAACAAAATTCGTATTTTTAGACCAAATGAAGGCTAATGTTCAAAATATGACCCGAAACACAACTATAAATTTAGGAGAAGAATGTTTTTTAATTATTACATTATTTGACAACTCTATTTTATTAAATGTTATTATTATATTCGTTTTATAGTTATACTACATAACGAAGATATTAATAACATATAATAAAATAGAGTTGTCAAATAAAGTAATAGTTACATATTAATTTTACAACTCAATTTTATTATATGTTATTATTATTTCCGTTATTTAGTACAACTACAAAACAAAGATAATAAAAACGTATAATAAAACAAAGTTGTCGAATAAATATGTAATTATTAATATATTTGATAATTCTACTTTATTATATGTTATTATTACCTTCATTTTAAAGTATGACTGCATAACCAAGATAGTAATATTATATAATAAAATTGAGTTGTCAAATAAATATGTAATTATTACTTTATTTGACAACTCTAATTTATTATATGTTATTATTTTCTTTGTTTTATAGTTTTACTTCATTACAAAGATAGTAATAACATATAATAAAATAGAGTTGTCAAATTAAAT
>JBBPBT010000487.1:4886932-4934310 GCA_037974875.1 Cicer bijugum
ATAAATACATTTAAGGAAATAAAAATGTAATTATTACTTTATTTGACAACTCTAATTTGTTATATGTTATTATTCACTTTGTTGTAACTTATTTGTTTGACAACTCCATTTTATTGTATGTTATTATTATGTTTGTTATGACATAGAACTATAAAACGGTGATAATAATAACATAGAACAACATTGAGTTGTCAAATAAATAAATAGTTACGTATTTATTTGACAACTCAATTTTATTATATGTTATTATCATATTCGTTATGAAATAAAACTATAAAACAAAGATAATAATAATATATAACAATATTGAGTTGTCAAATAAATATGCAATTATTACTTAATTAAACAACTCTATTTTATTATATGTTTCTATTTTCTTCGTTATAAAGTAAAACTACATGACGAAGATAATAGTATCAAGTAATAAAATTGAATTGTCAAATAAAGTACTAATTACATATTTATATGACAACTCTATTTTATTATATGTTATTAGTATCTTCGTTTTGTAGTTGTACTAAATAACGGAAATAATAATAACATATAACAAAATTGAGTTGTAAAAGAACTATGTAATTATTACTTTATTTGACAACTCTATTTTGTTATATGTTATTATTATCTTTGTTATGAAGTAAAACTATAAAACGAAGATAATAATTAAAAAGCATTCTTCTCCTAAATTTATAAGTGTGTTTCGGGTCAAATTTCGAACAGTAGTCATCATTTGGTCTACATGACGAATTTTCGTACCACCCGATTTCAGTCCATTTTTGTCAAGTGGTATGAAAATTGCCTAAAAAGTCCAATTGAATTCAAGGTCTGAGAGACTCTTATAGCATTATTCTCTAAAATTTATAACTATGTTTCAGGTTCCGCACCAGATTTGAAACACTAGCCATCGTATGGTCGGAAAATACAGAAGGTGGTCCATTTTTGTCGAGGGGTACAAAAGTCGCTCGAAAAGTCCAAATGAAATCGAAGACTGGGAGACCATTATAGCATTCTTCCCCAGAATTTATAAATTTGTTTCGGGTTCCGTGTCAGATTTCAAACACTAACCATCGTCTAGTCCGAAAATACATACGTTAGTCCATTATCGTCGACGGATTTGAAAGTCACCCAAAAAGTCCAAATGAAATCGAGGACCGGGAGACCATTATAGAATTCATGTTCTAATTTTATATTTGTGTTTCGGGTTCCTTGTAAGATTTGAAACACTAGACATCATCTTGTTCGAAAATACGAATTTTGGTCCATTTTAGTCGCTGTGGTACGAAAATCCCCCGAAAAGTCCAGATGTAATCGAGTACCAAGAGGCCCTTATAGCATTCTTCTCCAAAATTTAAAATTGTTTTTCAGATTCTGTAACAGATCTCAAACAATAGCATTCGTCTGGTCTAAAATACTGATTTTGGTCCTTTTTTGTCGAGTGGTACGAAAATCGCCCAAAAAGTCCAAATGAAATCGAGGACCGAGAGTCCCTTATATCATTCTTCTTCTAAATTTATAATTTTCTTTCGGGTTCCGGGTCAGATTTCAAACATTAGCCATCGTCTTGTTCGAGAATACGGATTTCGATCCATTTTAGTCGGGTGGTATGAAAATTGCTCAAAAAGTCCCTATGAAATCGAGGACCTAGAAACCCTTATAGAATCCTTCTCTAAAATTTATAACTATGTTTCAAGTTCCGCACTAGATTTCAAACACTAGACATCGTTTGGTCCAAAAATACAGATGTTGGTCCATTTTTGATGAGGGGTACGAAAATTGTCGAAATGCCCAAATGAAATCGAGGACCGCAGGACCATTGTAGCATTCTTCCCAAAAATTTATAACTTTGTTTCGGGTTCCGTGCCAAATTTCAAGCACTAGCCATCGTCTTGTACGAATATACCCCAAAAAGTCTACATGAAATCGAGGACTAGGAGACTCTTATAGCATTCTTCTCCTAAATTTATAAATGTGATTCGGGTTCCGTGTTAGATTTCAAACACTATCCATTGCTTGTTCGAAAATACTAATTTTCGTCCATTTTTTTCATGTGTACAAGAGACCCTTATAGGATTCTTCTCCAAAATTTATAATTGTATTTCGAGTTCCGTGTCAGATTCCTAACACAAACCATCGTTTTGTTCAAAAATACAGATTTTGGTCCATTTTAGTCAAGTGGTACGAATATCATCAAAAAAATCCAAATGAAATCGAGGACCAAGAGAATCTTATAACATTCTTCTAAAAAATTTATAATTGTGTTTTGCGTTCCGCGCTAGATTTCAAACACTTATAACGGTGTTGTTTGATGATAGGAATTATGGTCTATTTTAGTCGGTTGGTACAAAAATCGCAGGAAAAGTCCAGACGAAGTCGAGGACCAGGAAACCCTAATAGCATTCTTCTCAAAAATTTATAACTGTTTTTCGGGCTCTGCGCCAGATTTTAAACACTAGCCATCGTTTGGTCCAAAAATACGAATTTTGGTTCATTTTAGTTGGGTTGTACGAAAATTGCCCAAAAAGTCCAAATGAAATCAAGGATTGGGAGACCCTTACAAGATTCTTCTTATAAATTTATAAATGTGATTTAGGTTCCGCGTTAGATTTCAAACACTAGCCATAGTCTTTTTTCAAAAATTTGAATTTAGGTCCATTTTAGCGAGGTGGTATGAAAATCGCCCAAAAAGTCCAAATGAAATTGAGGACCGGGAGACCCTTATAGCATTCTTCTCCAAAACTTATAATTGTGGTTCGGGTTCAGTGCCAGATTTCAAACACTAACCATCGTTTTGTTTGAAAATATGAATTTCGGTCCATTTTAGTCTGGTGGTAGGAAAATAGACTGAAAAGTTCAGATTAAATTGAGGACAAGGAGACCCTTATATCATTCTTCTCCAAAATTTATAAGCCTGGTCCAAAAATACAGATTTTGGCATCTTTTTCTCGATGGGTACAAAAATCGACTGAAAAGTCCAGTTGAAATCGAGGACTGGGAGACCCTGATAGCATTCTTCTCCAAAAATTTTAATTGTGTTTCGAGTTCTGGGTCAGATTTCAAAAACTAGCCATCAACTGGTCCGAAAATACGGATTTCGGTCCATTATGGTCGGGTGGTACAAAAATCCCCCGAAAAGTCCAAATGAAATCGAGGACCGGAAGACCCTTACAACATTCTTCTCTGAAATTTATTACAATGTTTGGGATTTCACATAAGATTTCAAACACTTGCCATCATCTAGCCTAATAATAGATTTCGGTCCATATTTTTCGAGGGGTAAGAAAATCTCCCGAAAAGTCTAGATGAAATCGAGGACTTGGAGACTCTTATAGGATTCTTCTTCTAAATTTAAAACTGTATTTCAGGTTCTGCGTCAGATTTCAATTTGCCATCGTCTTGTTCAAAAATACGGATTTCGGTCCATTTTAGTTGTGTAGTACGAAAATCGCCCGAAAAGTCCAGAAGAAATCTAGGACCGGGAGTCCCTATATAATTCTCCCCTAAAATTTATAACTGTGTTTCGGGTTGTGCGTCAGATTTCAAATACTAGCCATAGTTTTTTTTTGAAAATAAGGATTTCGGTCCATTTTGGGTGGATCGTATGAAAATCGCTCGAAAAGTCCAAATGAAATCGAGGACCGAGAGACCCTTATAGCATTCTTCTCCAAAATTTATAACTGTGTTTCGAGTTCCACACTTGATTTCAAACACTAGCCAAAGTCTAGTCCGAAAATAAAGATTTTAGTCCATTTTTGTCAAGGGGTATGAAAATCGCCCGAAAAGTCCAGATGAAATCGAGGACCGAGAGACCTTGATAGCATTCTTCTCGAAAATGTATAACTGTGTTTCAGGTTTTACGCAAGATTTCTAACACTAGCCATCGTCTGGTCCGAAAATACAAATTTCAGTAAGTTTTTGTCAGGTGATACGAAAATCGCCTGAAAAGACCTAGTGAAAACATGCCATTGTCTGGTCCGAAAATATAGATTTCGGTCCTTTTTTGTCGACGGGTAAGAAAATCGCCTGAAATGTCCATATGAAATCGAGGACCGAGAGACCCTTATTGCATTCTTCTCCTATATTTATGACTAAGTTCCAAGTTCCGTGTCAGATTTCAATCACTAGCCATTGTTTTGTTCAAGAATACAAATTTCGGTCCATTTTAGTCGGGTGGTACGAAAGTCACCCGAAAATACCAAATGAAGCGAGGACTTCGAGACCCTTATATCTTTCTTCTTATAAATATATAATAGTGTTTCAGATTCTGGGTCAGATTTCAAACACTAGCCATCGTTTGGTCCGAAAATATAGATTTTGGTCCATTTTTGTCGAGGGGTATGAAAATCGCCCAAAAAATCCAAATGTAATTGACGACCGACAGACCCTTATAGAATTTTTCTTCTAAATTTATAATGGTATATCGGGTTCCATGCCAAATTTCAAACACTAGCCATCGTCTGGTCCAAAAATATGGATTTCAATCCATTTTTGTCTAGCAGCATGAAAATCGTCTGAAAGGTCCATATGAAATCGAGGACCGGGAGACCCTTATAGCATTTGTAACACCCAAAATTTTATAATAAACTATGATTTAGGGTGTCACAACATTCTTCTCCAAAATTTATAATTGTGTTTTAGGTTTCGCGTTAAAATTCAAACACAAGCCCTCGTCTGGTCTAGAAATATTGATTTCGACCCTTTTTTGTCGGTTGGTATGAAAATCGTCCGAAAAGTCCAGATCAAACATGGATCGAGAGAACCTTATAGCATTCTTCTCCAAAATTTATAACTGTGTTTGAGGTTCTGTGTCAAATGTCAAACACTAGTCGTTGTCCGTTCCGGAAATATTGATTTATGTCTATTTTTCTCAGGTTGTTTGAAATTTTTAACTGTGGGTCGGGTTCCGCGCCAGATATCAAAGCTAGCTATCAGATGGTCTGAAAATACAGATTTTGGTCAATTTTTGTCGAGGGGTACGAAAATTTCCTAAAAAGTCCAGATGATATCAAGGAGAAGAAGATCCTTGTAGCCTTCTTCTCCTAAATTTATAAGTGAGTTTCAGGTTCTGCATCAGATATCATACACTAGCCATCGTCTGGTCGGAAAATACATATTTCAGTCTGCTTTTGTCGGATGATACGAAAATTGCTCGAAAAGACAAGATGAAATCGAGGACCGGGAGACCGTTATAGCATTATTCTCCTAAATTTATAATTGAGTTGTGTATTCCGCCTCAAATTTCAAACACTAGCAATTGTCTGGTCCGAAAATACGGATTTCAGTTCATTTTTGTCAGGTGGTAAAAAAATCTCCCGAAAAGTCCAGATGAAATCGACGACTGAGAGACCCTTATAGAATTCTTCTTCTAAATTTATAATTGTATTTCAGGTTCCATGTCAAGTGATATGAAAATCGAGGACCAGGACACCCCTTAAAGTCCTGATGAAATCGACCAAAAAGTCCTGATGAAAACGAGGACCGAGACACCCTAAATTTATAAATGTGTTTCAGATTCCATATAATACCACTAGTTTTGATACAAAAGTTCTTATAAAAGCTTCACAACGTCAGATTTCAAACACTAGCCATTGTCTTGTTTGAAAATATAGATTTTTTTTTTCGATTTTTGTCGGGTGGTACGAAAATTACAAGAAAAGTCTAGATGAAATCGAGGACCAGGAAACCCTTATAGCATTCTTCTCCTAAATTTAAAGCAGTATTTTAGGTTCCACGTCAAATTTCAAACACTAGCCCTCTTCTAGTCCGAAAATACATATTTCGGTCCATTTTTGTCGGGTGTTACGAAAATCAATCCAAAAGTCCAAAAGAAATCGAGGATCGGGAAACCCTTATAAGATTATTCTCCTTAATATATAATGTTTCGTGTTCCGCGTCTGATTTCAAACACTAGCCATCGTGTTGTCTGAAAATACATATTTTGGTCAATTTTTGTGAAGGGGTACAAAACTACCTCGAAAAGTCCAAATGAAATAAAGGACCGAGAGAATCTTATAGCATTATTCTTCTAAATTTATCATTGTCTTTCGAGTTCCGCATCAGATTTCAAACACTATCCATTGTCTTGTTCGAAAATATGGATTGCGGTCCATTTTTATCGTGTGGTTCAAAAATCGCCCTAAAAGTCGAGATGAAATTGAAGACCGTGAGACCCTTATTTCATTCTTCTTCTAAATATATAACAATGTTTCGAGTTCTACATTAGATTTCAAACACTAGTCATCGTCTGGTCATGAAATACAGATAATGGTACATTTTTGTCAAGGGGTACGAAAACGCCCAAAAAGTCCCGATGAGATCGAGGACCGAGAGACCCTTATAGCATTCTTCTTCTAAATTTATAAATGTGTTTCAGGTTCCACGTCAGATTTCAAAAACTAGCCATCATCTTGTATGAAAATACATATATTGGTCCATTTTAGTCGGGTGGCACGAAAATTGCCCGAAATGTCTAGATGAAATCGAGGACCAGAAGACTCTTATAGAATTTTTCTCCAAAATTTACATTTACGTTTCAGGTTTCGCGTGAGATTTCAAACACTAGCCATTGTCTTGTTCGAAAACACTAGTTTCAGTCCATTTTTGTCGGGTGGTTCGAAAATAGCCCGAAAAGTCCAGATATCGGTCCAATCCTCGATTTCATTTGGAATTTTCGGGCGATTTTCATACCACCAGTAAAAAATTGATAGAAATCTGTATTTTCAGGCGATTTTCATACCACACAGTTATAAATTTAGGAGAAGAGTGTTATAAGAGTCTCTAGGTCCTCGATTTCATCTAGACATTTCGGGAGATTTTTGTACCTCCAGACTAAAATGGACCGATATCTGTATTTTCGAACCACGTGATGGCTAGTATTTAAAATCTGACGCGGAACCTAAAACACATTTATAAATTTAGATGAAGAATGGTATAAGGGTCTATCGGTCCTCGATTTCATCTTGACTTTTGGGATGATTTTCTTACCACCCGACCAAAATGGACCGAAATCCGTATTTTCGAACAAGACGATGCATAGTGTATGAAAACTGATGCGGAACCCAAAACACAGTTATAAATTTAGGAGAAGAATACTACTAAAGTCTCCAGGTCCTCAATTTCATCTGGACATTTTGGGTTATTTTCCTACCACCTAATTAAAATGGATCTAAATCCTTATTTTTGGACTAGACGATGGCTTGTGTTTGAAATCAGACGCGGAAACCAAAAAACTGTTATATATTTAGGAAAATAATGCTATAAGGGTCTCTCGGTCCTCGATTTCATCTGGACTTTTCGGCAATTTTCGTACTACTCGACAAAAATGGACCAAAATTTGTATTTTCAAACCAAATGATGGCTAGTGTTTGAAATCTGAAGCGAAACTTGACATACTGTTATATATTTATGGGAAAAATGTTAAAAGGGTCTCTCGGTCCTCGATTTCATCTGGACATTTCAGGTGATTTTTGTACCACCCTCTACAATAATGGACCAAAATCTGTATTTTCGGACCAGACGATGGCTAGTGTTTGAAATCTGATGTGGAACCCGACACACTATTATATATTTAGGAGAAGAGTTCTATATGGGTCTCCCGGTCCTCAATTTCATCTAGACTATTCGAGCGATTTTCGTACCACTCGAAAAAAATTCATTGAAATCCGTATTTTCAAACAAGACGATGGATAGTTTTTGAAATCTGACGCAGAACCTTAAACACATTTATAAATTTAGGAGAAGAATGCTATTACAATCTCTAGGTCCTTGATTTCATCTGGACATTTTCTAGCGATTTTTGTACCACCTGACTAAAATGGATCGAAATTTGTATTTTCATACAAGATGATGGCTAGTGTTTGAAATCTGATGCGGAAACCGAAACACTATTATAAATTTAGAAGAATGCTATAAGGAACACTATTCATCTGATCTTTTCGTGCAAGTTTCGTACCCCTCGACAAAAATGGACCAAAATTTGTATTTTCAAACCAGACGATGGCTGGTGTTTGAAATCTGATGCAGAACCTAAAACCCTATTTTATATTTAGGGGAAGAATGTTAAAAGGGTCTCTCGGTCCTCGATTTCATCTGGACTTTTTAGGCGATTTTTGTACCACCAAATAAAAATGGACCAAAATCTATTTTTCCTAACCAAACGATGGTTAATTTTTTAAATTTTACACGGAACCTAGAATACTGTTATAAATTTAGGAGAAGAATGCTATAAGAGTCTTTAGGTCCTCGATTTCATCTGGACATTTCGGGAGATTTTCGTACCACCCGACTAAAATGGACCGATATCTGTATTTTCGAACAAGATAATGGCTAGTATTTGAAATTTGACGCGTTACTCATACACAATTATAAATTTAGAAGAAGAATGCTATAAAGGTCTCTCAGTCCTCGATTTCATCTGGATTTTGGGGCAATTTTCGTACCACCCGACAAAAACGAACCGAAATCCATATTTTCCAACAAGACGATAGATAGTGTTTGAAAACTGACGCGGAACCCGAAACACTGTTATATATTTAAGAGAAGAATGCTATAAGGGTCTCTCGGTTCTCGATTTCATCTAGACTTTTTGGCAATTTTCGAACTACTCGACAAAAATGGACCAAAATATGTATTTTCAAACCAGACGATGGCTAGTGATTGAAATCTGAAGCGGAACCTAAAACACTGTTATAAATTTAGAAGAAGAATGCTATAAAGGTCTCTCAGTCCTCGATTTCATCTGGATTTTGGGGCAATTTTCGTACCACCCGACAAAAACGAACCGAAATCCATATTTTCCAACAAGACGATAGATAGTGTTTGAAAACTGATGCGGAACCCGAAACACTGTTATATATTTAAGAGAAGAATGCTATAAGGGTCTCTCGGTTCTCGATTTCATATGGACTTTTTGGCAATTTTCGAACTACTCGACAAAAATGGACCAAAATCTGTATTTTGAAACCAGACGATGGCTAGTGATTGAAATCTAAAGCGGAACCTGAAACACTGTTATATATTTAGGCGTAGATGGTTAAAAGGGTCTCTTGGTCCTCGATTTCATTTGGACTTTTCAGGCAATTTTCTTACCAGCCTCTACAAAAATGGACCAAAATGTGTATTTTTGGACTAGACGATTGCTAGTGTTTTAAATCTGATGCGGAACTCGAAACAGTTTTATATATTTAGGAGAAGAATACAATATGGGTCTCTCGGTCCTCCATTTCATCTGGACTATTTAGACGATTTTCGTACCACCTGACAAAAATGGACCAAAATCCGTATTTTTGAACAAGACGATGTATAATGTTTGAAATCTGATGCAAAACCCGAAGCACTGTTATAAGTTTAGAAGATGAATGCTATAAGGGACTCGCGGTCCTCGATTTCATTAGAACGTTTCGGGCGAGTTTCGTACCTCTCGACAAAAATAGACCATACCAGACGATGGCTAGTATTTGAAATCTGACGCGGAACGTGGAACACTATTTTATATTTAGGAGAAGAATGTTAAAAGGGTCACTTGGTCCTCAATTTCATCTGGACTTTTCGTGCGATTTTTGTACCACACGACAAAAAACGACCGAAATCCGTTTTTTCAAACCTGACTATGGTTAGTTTTTTAAATCCGAGGCAGAACCCGAAATACTATTATAAATTTATGAGAAGAATGGAATAAGGGTTTCCTTGTCCTATATTTCATCTGGACTTTTCGGGCGATTTTCGTACACCCAAAAAAAAGGGAACGAAAATGTGTATTTTCAGACCAGACGATAGCTTGTATTAGAAATGTCACTCGGAACCCGAAACATAGTTATAAATTTAGGAGAAGAATGCAATAAGAGTCTTCTGGTCCTCAATTTCATCTAGACATTTTGGTACCACAAGACTAAAATGGATCGATATCCGTATTTTCGAACAAGATGATGGCTAGTATTTACAATCTGACGTGGAACTCGAAACACATATACAAATTAAGAAGAAGAATACTATAAGGGACTATGAATCCTCGATTTCATTAGGACTTTTGGGGCGATTTTTGTACCACCAACAAAAAAGGGAACGAAATCCGTATTTTTGAATAAGACGATGGATAGTATTTGAAATCTGGCGCGGAACCCGAAACACAATTATAAATTTTGGAGAAGAATGCTATAAGAGACTCCTAGTCCTCGATTTCATTTGGACATTTCAGGTGATTTTCGTACCACCCAACTAAAATGGACCAAAATTCGTATTTTCGAACAATATGATGGCTAGTGTTTGGAAACTGATGCGGAAACAGGAATACAATCATAAATATAGAAGAAGAATGCTATAAATATCTCTCGGTCCTCAATTTCATCTGGACTTTTTGGGCGATTTTCATACCCCTTGACAAAAATTGACCGAAATCAGTATTTTCAGACCAGACGATTACTAGTGTTTGAAATCTGATGCAGAACCCGAAACAATGTTATATATTAAGGAGAAGAATGATATAAGGGTCCCTCGATCCCCGATTTCATCTAGACGTCTTGGGCTATTTTCGTACCACACGACAAAAATGGACTGAAGTACGTATTTTTGAACAAGATGATGGGAAACACTTTTATATATTTAAGAGAAGAAGGCTTTAAGGGTCTCTCGGTCCTCGATTTCATCTGGACTTTTAGCGCAATTTTCGTACTACCCGACACAAATGGACCGAAATCTGTATTTTCGAACCAGACGAGGGCTAGTGATTGGAATTTTACGTTGAACCAAAAACACAGTTATAAATTTATGAGAAAAATGCTATAAGAGTCTTCTGGTCCTCGATTTCATCAGGATATTTCAGGCAATTTTCATACCACACGACTAAAATGGACCGATATACGTATTTTCGAACTTGATAATGGTTAGTTTTTGAAATCTTACGTGGAACCCAACACACATTTATAAATTTAGACGAAGAATACTACAAGAGTCTCTCGGTCCTCGATTTTATATTGACTTTTTGGGCAATTTTCGTACCCCTCAACCAAAATTGACCAATATCTGTATTTTCTGACCAGACGATGGCTAGTGCTTGTAATTTGACGCGGAAATCAAAACATTGTTATATATTTTGGAGAAAAATGATATAAGGGTCTCCCGGTCCTCTATATCATCTGGACTTTACAGGCGACTTTTGTGCTACACGAAAAAAATGGACCGAAATCCGTATTTTCGAACAAGACCATGGATGGTGTTTGGAATGTGACGCTGAACTTGAAACACATTTATAAATTTAGGAGAAGAATGTTATATGATTGTCCTGGTCCTCAGTTTCATCTGGACATTTCGGGTAGTTTTTGTACCAGACGACTAAATTGGGCCGAAAGCCGTATTTTCGGAGAAGAATGCTATAAGGGACTCTCGATCGTCAATTTCATTTGGACTATTCAGGCGATTTTCGTACCCTTCGACAAAAATGGACCAAAATCTATATTTTCATACCAGATGTTGGCTAGTGTTTGAAATCTGACCCGGAATATAAAACATTTTTATTTATTTAGGAGAAGAATGCTATAAGGGTGTCCCGATCCTCGATTTCATTTGGTATTTTCGGGTGATTATCGTACCACCCAACTAAAATGGACCGAAATTCGTATTTTTGAACAAAACAATGGCTAGTGTTTGAAATCTGATACGGAACTCGGTCCTCGATTTCATTTGGACATTGCAGGCGATTTTCTTACCCCTTGACAAAAACTGATTGAAATCTATATTGTTGGAACAGACGATGGCGCGGAACCTAAAAACCATTAATAGATTTTGGAGAAGAATGCTATCAGGGTCTCCCAGTCCTCGATTTCATCTAGACTTTTCGGGTGATTTCTGTACCGCCCGACAAAAAATGGACGGAAATCCGTATTTTCAAACAAGATGATTGATAGTGTTTGAAATCTGACACGGAACCTGAACCTCTGTTATAAAATTTAGGAGAAGAAAGCTATATGGTTCTCCCGTTCATTGATTTAATCTGCGCTTTTCGGGAGATTTTCTTACCACCAGAAAAAAATGGACCGAAGTTCGTATTTTCATCTTGCTATAAGGGTCTCTTGGTCCACGATTTCACCTGGAATATTCGGGCGATTTTCATACCCCTCGACAAAAATGGACTAAAATCTGTATTTTCGGAATAAACTTTGGCGAGTGATTGAAATCTAGCGCGGAACTCGAAACACATTTATAAATTTTGGAGAAGAATGCTATAAGGGTCTCCCAGTCATAGATTTCATCTGGACTTTTCGGGTGACTTTCGTACAACCCAACTAAAATGAACAAAAATATGTATTTTCGAACAAGACGATGGATAGTGTTTGAAATTTGACATGGAACCCGAAATACAGTTTTAAATTTAGAAGAAGAATGGTATAAAAGTCTCTCAGTCCTCGATTTCATTTGGACATTCCGTACGATTTTCATACTACCTGACTAAAATGGAACGAAATTCGTATTTTTGAACACTACGATGGCTAGTTTTTTAAATCTGACGCGGAATCCGAAACACAGTTATAAATTTAGATGAAGAATCCAATCAGGGTCTCCAAGTCTTCAATTTCATCTGGACTTTTTGGGCGATTTTCTTACCCCTTGAAACAAAATGGAGCAAAATCTATTATTCGGAATAGCTAATGGCTATTGTTTGAAATCTGAAGCAGAATCCGAAACACTGTTATAAATTTAGGAGAATAATGTTGTAAGGGTCTTCCGATCCTCAATTTCATCTAGATTTTTCAGGGGATTTTCGTACCTCACGACTAAAATGGATCGAAATTCGTATTTTCGAAAAAGACTATGGCTAGTGTTTGAAATCTGACGCGGAACCTGAAACACATTTATAATTTTTGGAGAAGAATGATATAAGGGTCTCCCGGTCCTAGATTTCATCTGGACTTTTCGGACGATTTTTGTACCACCTGACTAAAATGGACGGAAATTCGTATTTTCGAACAAAACGATGGCTAATGTTTGAAATTTGACGCAGAACTCGAAACATGTTGACAAATTTAGAAGAAGAATGTTATAACGGTATCTCGGTTCTAGATTTCATTTGGACTTTTTGAGCGATTTTCATACCACCCGACTTAAATGGACCGAAATTCGTATTTTATAACAAAACGATGGTTAGTTTTTAAAATCTGGCGCGAAACTTGAAATACAGTTGTAAATATTGGAGAAGAATTCTATAAGGGTCTCTCGGTCATTGATTTCATTTGGACTTTTTGGGCGATTTTCATACAACGTAACTAAAATGGACAAAAATTCGTATTTTCGAACAAGACTAAAGCTAGTGTTTGAAATTTGACACAGAAAGTGAAACACAGTTATAAATTTAGAAAAAGAGTTCTATAAGGGTCTCCCTAACCTCGACTTCATCTGGACTTTTTGCGCGATTTTCGTACCACCCAACAAAAATGGACGGAAATTCGTATTTTCGGACCAGACGATGGCTAGTGTTTAAAATCGGTCGCAAAGCTTGTAAAACAATTATAAATTTTGGAGAAGAATGCTATAAGGGTCTCCGGGTCCTCGATTTCGTCAGGTCTTTTCGGGAGATTTTTGTACCAGACGACTAAAATGGATCGAAATTCGTATTTTCGAACAAAACAATGGTTAGTGTTTGAAATCTATCGCAGAACCTGAAACACAATTTTAAATTTTGGAGAAGAATGCTATAAAGGTCTTCGGGTCCTCGATTTGATATGGACTTTTTGGACGATTTTCGTACCACCCTACTAAAATGAACCAAAATCTGTATTTTCGAACAAAATGATGGTTAGTGTTTGAAATCTGACACGGAACGCGAAACACTGTTATCAATTTTGGAGAAGAATGTTATAAGGGTCTCTCGGTCCTCAATTTTAACTGGACTATCGGGCAATTTTCGTAACCCTCGACAGAAAAGGACTGAAATCTGTATTTTCAAACCAGACGAGGGCTAGTGTTGGAAATCTAACGCGGAACTCAAAACACAGTTATAAATTTCAGATAACAATGCTATAACAGTATCTCGGTCCTCAATTTCAAATGGATTTTTTGGGTGATTTTCATACCACCAAACTAAAATAGACCGAAATCCGTATTTTCGAAAAGATGATGGCTAGTGTTTGAATTCTGACGCAGAAACCGAAACACAATTTTAAATTTTGGAGATGAATGTTATAAGGGTCTCTCGGTCCTCAATTTCATTTACACTTTTCGGTCGATTTCCAAACCCATTGACAAAAATATGCTGAAATCTGTATTTTTGGACCACACGATGGCTAGTGTTTGAATTTTGACGTGGAAATCGAACCACAAGTATAAATTTTGGAGTAGAATGATATAAGGGTCTCCCAGTCCTCGATTTCACCTGGACTTTTCCGTCGATTTTTGTACCACCAGACTAAAATGAATCGAAATTCGTATTTTCAAACAAAACGATGGATAGTGTTTGAAATCTTGCACGAACCCGAAACATAGTTATAAATTTTGGAGAAAAATGCTATAAGGGTCTCCCGGTCCGCTATTTCATCTGGTCTTTTGAGCAATTTTTGTACCACTCGACAAAAATACACCGAATAATGTATTTTCGGGCCAAACGATGGCTAGTGTGTGAAATCTGGCGCGGAAACCGAAATACAAGTATAAAGTTTGGTGAAGAATGCTATAATTGTCTCCCAGTCCTCAATTTTATCTGGCCTTTTTAAGCGATTTTCAGTCCACCTAATTAAAACGGACTGAAATCCGTATTTTCGAACAAGACGATCGCTAGTGTTTCAAATCTAACGCGGAAACCGCAACACAGTTATAAATTTAGATAAAAAATTCTATAATGGTCTCCTAGTCCTCGATTTCATTTGGACTTTTCGAGCGACTTTCGTACCCATCGACGATAATGGACCAACATTTGTCTTTTCGGACTAGACGATGGCTAGTCCTTGAAATCTAGCGCGGAACCCAAAACAAAGTTATAAATTCTAAGGACGAATTCTATAATGGTCTCCTGGTCCTCAATTCCATTTAGACTTTTCGAGCGATTTTCATACCCCTCGACAAAAATGGACCAACATCTGTATTTTCGGACAATACGATAACTAGTGTTTGAAATCTGGCATGGAACGTGAAACATAGTCTCTCAGTCCTCAATTTCATCGGCACTTTTCAGGCGATTTTCGTACCACCGGACAAAAATGGACCGAAATCGGGTGATACGAAAATCCCCGATTTGATCTAGACTTTTCATGAAATTTTCTTACAACCAGACAAAAATAGAATGAAATTTGTAAGACCCATAATTTTAAATTATACTTTATGTATTTTAATGTATTTTGGTATTGAACTCGGAGGCTTTTTAGCCAAAGTTATTAATATTTTGGGAGTTTAAATGACCAGAAAGATATTTTGATGCCCGATTAAAATTAGTCGTCGATGAGTAAATTAAATTAACTGCGGCGAATCTTTTACGAAGAATTTAATTCTGGGGAGTTTTGTTAAAAATATCTCGAGTTGCTAAAAATTGTATCTGTCAATTGAGTTGCGACGATAGTAGATATTTTTAACTAAAAGTGGTTTGGAGAGGTTATGGGTGAAATGGTAATTTTAATAAATATCTAGATATTTTGAGATATTTGTTAAGTTATAAATAATATATATAGTTATATATATTTGGTTGAAGGAAAAAAAAAACAGAAGGAAATATAAAGGAAGGAAAAGGAAATAGAAAGGAGAGAGAATAGAAGGAAGGAAAAAGGAAAAAGAAAACAGAACGTCCTCTTCTTCCTCAGCCTCGCGAGAAACCCCACCTCCCTCTTCTTCCTCTTTTTCGTGTTTTGCTTCCTTTTTCTTTCTTTTTCTTCAAGAATAGAAACTCAAGGCTGGGTGGGTGATAGGACAAAGATTTTTCAACTTCACTCTTCCCCTTTGATTCGAAAACGAAGTAAAACGGTGTTAGGGATTTCAAAACCGTCAAACACAAATCTCCCCGTTTCATCTAGATCTAAGCTTCGTTTCGGGAAGAGATAGAAGGAAAAGTTGCTCACTACCACGCTACGGTGCTAGGGGACCAACTTCGGAAGTGGCGTTGCGAGCGGAAAATTTACCGGACTTACTCACGGTGCCGTAATCGCACGTTAAAGCTAACGTGAAGGTAAGGGCTCCTTCCAAACTTTTAGTTTGCATTTAGGGACTTACTTGTGGTTGTGTGGAAAAGTATTTTGTTAGGGTTAGAGTATTGATTTGGGGAAAATGTATCTGAGGCTTTATGGGTAAAATCTTAGAGTTGGGTTTTGGTTATATTGATGAATGTTTCGTGGTGAATGAATTAAAACTCTTTTATGTATGATTTTGAGTAAATGAAACTTGTGTGTTTGAGGGGTGGATTGTGTTGATTTGTGTTCGTTGATTTTGACGTATTCTTAATTGATACTGATGAAATTTGAGATGTGTTTTTTGTGGTTTGTGTGGAAAAATGATTTGGCGTGAATTATAGACTGAATGTCAAAGTATGTTTGAGTTTGTTCTGTGTGGATTTTGAAAACCATTAAGTTAAACGAGTATTAAGAATGGGGAATCTCTTAATGTCTCGTTTACTTAATGTGGGTTTGTGAAAATCGTTTAAGTTAAATGAGAATTAAGAATGGGGAATCTCTTAATGTCTCGTTTACTTAATGTTGTTTTGAAAATCGTTTAAGTTAACTGGGCGTTAAGAATGGGGAATCTCTTAATGTCTTAGTTACTTAATGTTGTTTAAAAATCGTTTAAGTTAACTGAGTGTTAAGAATGGGGAATCTCTTAATGTCTTGGTTACTTAAAGTTTGTTTTTTTTTTTAAAATGGTTTCAGTGAAATGAGTATTAAGAATGGGGAATCTCTTAATGACTTGTTTACTGAATGTTTTGTTCTGGAAATCGTTTAAGTCAAAAGTATATTAAGAATGGGGAATCTCTTAATATGTCTGTTTGCTTAATGTTTGGCGTGAAAATCGTTTAAGTCAAATGAGTGTTAAAAATGGGGAATCTTTTTATAACTGTATTTGCTTAACGATTGTTGTGAATGAAGTCAGTATACGCTCATCCATTTTCATGCTTTCTTTAAATCGTGCAGACCCGTAATAGGTGGCACCTTGATAAATAGTACTTTGGCCTGTGATAGGCGGTACATTTATGATTTATGTTTTTATAAATTGTGCAGACCCGTGATAGGTGGCACCTTGGTAAATAGTACTTTGGCCCGTGATAGGCGGTACATTTACAGTTTACGGTTTTTTGTAAATTGTGCAGACCCGTGATAGGTGGCACCTTGGTAAAGAGTACTTTGGCCTGTGATAGGCGGTCCATTTACAATTTACGTTCTTTTTAGTAAACCGTGCAGACCCGTGATAGGTGGCACCTTGGTAAACGATGCGGGCCCGTGATAGGTAGTACATTTATGGTTTACGCTTTTTAGTAAATCGTGCAGACCCGTGATAGGTGGCACCTCAGTAATTGGTACTTTGGCCTGCGATAGGCGGTACAATTATGATTTACGGCCCTTCGAGGAGGGTTTTGGTTTGGAATTCCGAGTCCATGCATTTTGGCATATACCCATTGCATTAGGGTGTTTGGCACACGAGTCGTGGTTGTTTCAAATTGTGATTGTGTTGATTTTACTAAGAGTTATGTTTTGGAATTGTGTGATAGTATGTTAGATTGTAAAACGATTTCGAAACTCAAGTTGAGGTGGTGATTGTGTTGAAAATGCTAAGTGTTAAGATGTGGATTTATGTATGAATGTGATTGAGTTAGTTTATGTATTTTTGGAAGAATATGCAGGGAAATCGATTTCCCAATCGATTGACATTACGTCAGTGGCTCAGCTATGCTGTCACTCAATTGCCCAATCAATTTCCCAATCGATTGAATTAAGCCCAAAGTTCAAATTTCACTAAAAACCTTCAGGAAATCGATTTGGAAGTCGATTGACATTAAGTCAGTGGCTCAGCTATGCTGTCACTCGATTGCCCAATCAATTGTCGATTGAATTAAGCCAAGAGTTCAAACTTCACTAAAAACCTTCAGGAAAGCGATTTGGAAGTCGATTGGCATTAAGTCAGTGGCTCAGCTATGTTGTCAATCGATTGCCCAATCAATTGAATTAAGCCCAGAGTTCAAACTTCACTAAAAACCTTCTGGAAATTGATTTGGAAATCGATTGGCTTTAATACAGGGGCTCAATTATCCATTTAATCGATTTCCCAATCGATTGGCTTAGTGGAAATTCTTATTTTGAGTTAGATAATCGATTGCTCAATTAATTTATCAATGTTTTGTTCAGTTGTGTATTACTTGATGGATTGAGAACTCTATTTGATTTCATTTACATTTGGCAAGCATTGTATGAACTTTTAGCATATGGAAAATCCTTTTAAGGTGCATGCTAAGTTGAAAAGGTATTTTGTGCATTTAAAAACTTAAATGTTATGTGTTAACTGTTAATTTTGGTTGGTGACCCTTTACAACTATTGTGGAAATCTAGGCTTTGCCCTCAGATGAGAGTCAGGATGACCCCACCGGTTCGTACCCTCCTGACGGGAATGTGGATGGGAGTGCTTGATTGGAGCTACGTTAGGAGAATCTCACGGGGGGCGTGGAGATTACTCAAGGTGTATAGTTTTTTATTATGTATAGAATGATCAGATTAGGTTGACATGGAGGGATCCTATGTCTCTCTTTTGATTTGTATTTATTTTTAAACTGGAAAACTGTGGCGCATTTTGATATGTAAATATTTTGGATTCATAATTCGAGAAACTTTTTCCGCTGCTTGTAAATTTTAAT
Source organism: Cicer bijugum (assembly GCA_037974875.1). Taxonomy (NCBI): domain Eukaryota; kingdom Viridiplantae; phylum Streptophyta; class Magnoliopsida; order Fabales; family Fabaceae; genus Cicer; species Cicer bijugum. Next base: position 4,905,729 of record JBBPBT010000487.1, read on the forward strand.
GACTTAATTATTTATCCAAAGGTTTTACCTTATTCATTTCTCTGTTGTATTTTAATTTCTTTTGAAAAAAAAAAAATACACCCTCGCTTTGAAAAACGGGGTGTTACAAAATTCGTATTTTTAGAATATGACCTGAAACCCAATTATAAATTTAGGAGAAGAATGCTTTTTAATTATTACATTATTTGACAACTCTATTTTATTAAATGTTATTATTATATTCATTTTATAGTTTTACAATATAACAAAGATAATAATAACATTTAATAAAATAGTATTGTCAATGTTACTTTATTTGAAAACTTTATTTTATTAAATTTTATTATTAGCTTTATTTTATAGTTGTACTTAATAACAAAAATTGTAATAATATATTACACAATTGAACTATTAAATAAATATGTAATTATTACTTTATTTGACAACTCTATTTTATTATATGTTATTATTATCTTCATAATATAGTTGTACTACATGACGAAGATAACAATAACATATAATGAAATAAAGTATTAATTACATATTTATTTTATAAACTCAATTATATTATACGTTATCATTATCTTTGTTATGTAGTAAAAAAAATAAAACAAAGATTATAATAACATATAGTAAAATAGTGTTGTCAAATAAAGTAATAATTACTTATTTATTAGACAACTCTATTTTATTAAATATTATTATTACCTTCGTTTTGTATTTGTACTTAATAACGAAGATAATAATAATAATAACATATAATAAAATAGAGTTGTCAAATAATTAATTATTTTATATTTATTTGACAACTCAATTTTGTTATATTTTATTATTATCTTTATTATTATGTATAACTACAAAATGAAGATAATAATAACATAAATAAAATAGACTTCTCAAATAAATTAATTTTGAGATATTTATTTGACAACTCAATTTTGTTATATGTTATTATTATCTTTGTTATTAAGTACAACTACAAAGCAAAGATAATAACAACATTTAATAAAGAAGATTAGAATAACATATAATAAATTATTATTTTCAAATAAAGTAATAATTAAATCTTTATTTAACAATTATATTTCATTATATGTTATTATTCTGATTTTTTTGTAGTAACATTTTGCAATGAAGATAACCCTATATACTATAACCCGAACCGCAAACCCAAAACCTTAAAGCTTAAATCCTAAACCTTAAACCCTAAATCCTAAACACTAAACCATAATTCTGAACCTTAAACTCTAAACCTTAATCCCTAAACCTCATTTCTTAAACCCTAAATATCGTAACATACTAAACCCTAATAAAATAAAGATGTAATTATTACTTTATTTGACATCTCTATTTTTTTATATGTTATTATTATATATTTGTTATAAAGTAAAATTATAAAACGAAGATAATAATAACATAAATTAAATTAGAGTTGTCATTTTAAGTAATAATTACATATTTATTTGACAACCGTATTTTATTATTTGTTAAGGATTTTAATCCATTTTTGTTGGGTGGTACGAAAATTGCCCTAAAAGTCTAGATGAAAATGAGGAGTGGGAGAGACTTTTAGCATGCTTCTCCTAAATATATAATTGTGTTTTGGGTTAGATTTCAAAGACTAGCGATCGTCTGGTCAAAAAATACAAATTTTAGTCCATTTTTGTCAAGTGGTACAAAAATCGCCCGAAAAGTCCGGATGAAATCGAGGACCAGAAGACCCTTACATCATTTTTCTCCTAAATTTGTAACTGTGTATCGGGTTCGGCGTCATATTTCAAACACTAGCCGTCGTTTGAACCAAATATACGAATTTCAATCCATTTTTGTTGTGAAGTACGAAAATCGCTCGAGAAGTCCAAATGAGATCGAGGACGTAGAGTCTCTTTTAGAATTCTACTCCAAAATTAATAACTGTGTTTTCGGTTCCGCGTCAAATTTCAAACACTAGCCATGTTCTGGTCCAAAATTACAGATTTTTGTCCATTTAAGGCTGTGTTTCGGGTTCCGTGTCAGATTTCAAACACTAGCCATCATCTATTCCGAAAATATGGTTTTCGACCCATTTTTGTTGTTTGGTACGATTTTCAAACCCTAGCAATCAGATTTCAAACCCTAGCCATCATCTTGTACAAAAATTAGAATTTTGGTCCATTTTTTTTTTGGGTGCTACGATTTTCCCCCGAAAAGTCTAGATGATATCGAGGACTATGAGACCCTTATAGCATTCTACTCCTAAATTTAAAATTGTGTTTCGGGTTTCGAGTTTCAAATTAGATTTCACACACTAGCCATCATCTGGTTCATAAATATGGATTTCAAAATAATAATAACATATAACAATTGAGTTGTAAAATAAATATGTAATTATTACTTTATTTGACAACTTTACAACTCAATTTTGTTATATGTTATTATTATTTTCGTTATTTAGTACAACTACAAAACGACGATAATAATAACGTATAATAAAACAGAGTTGTTAAATAAATATGTAATTATTAATTTTTTTGATAATTCTATTTTATTATATGTTATTATTATCTTCATTTTAAGGTTTGACTGCATAACGAAGATAGTAATATCATTTAATAAAATAGAGTTGTCTAATAAATAAGTAATTATTACTTTCTTTGACAACTCTATTTTATTATTTGTTATTATTATCTTTGTTATGAAGTAGAACTATAAAACGAAGATAATAATAACTTATAATAAATAAGAGTTATTAAATAAAATAATAATTACATATTTATTTGACAACTCTATTTTATTAAATAATAGTACTATCTTCGTTATGCAGTCAAACATTAAAATGAAGATAATAATAACATACAATAAAATAGAATCATCCAATAAATTAATAATTTCATATTCATTTGACAACTCTGTTTTATTATACGTTGTTATTATCTTCGTTTTGTAGTTGTACTAAATAACAAAATTGAGTTGTAAAATTAATATGTAATTATTACTTTATTTGACAACTCTATTTTATTATATGTTATTATTATCTTCTTTATATAGTAAATCTATAAAAAAAATAATAATAATAACATTTAATAAGATAGAGTTGTCAAATAATGTAATAATTAAAACCATTCTTCTCCTAAATTTATAATTGTGTTTCAAGTCATATTTTGAACATTAGCCATCATTTGGTCTAAAAATACGAATTTTGTTCCATTTTTGTCGGGTTGTACGAAAGTTGCCTGAAAAGTCTAGGTGAAATCGAGGATTTTCGTACCACCCGATTTCGGTCCATTTTTTACTAGTGCTATGAAAATTGCTTGAAAAGTCCCAATGAAATCGAGGATTGAGAGACTCTTACAACATTATTCTCTAAAATTTATAAATATCTTTCAGATTTTGCGCTAGACTTCAAACACTAGTCATTGTCTGGTCCGAAAATACAGATGTTGGTCCATTTTTGTCGAGGGGTACGAAAGTCGCCGAAAAGTCCAAATGAAAAATAAGACTAGGAGACCATTATAGCATTCTTCCCCATAATTTATAACTTTGTTTCGAGTTTCCCTCCAGATTTCAAATACTAGCCATCATCTAGTCTGAAAATACAAATGTTAGTCCATTATCAACGATGGGTACGAAAGTCACCCGAAAAGTTCAAATGAAATCGAGGACCTAGAGACTATTATATAATTCTTGTTCTAAGTTTATAAATGTGTTTCGGGTTCTGCGTTAAATTTGAAACACTAGCCATCGTCTTGTTTGAAATATGGATTTCGATCAATTTTAGTCGGGTGGTACGAAAAATCGCCCAAAAAGTGCAGATGAAATCGAGGACCGCAAGACTATTATAGCATTCTTCTCAAAAATTTATAATTGTGTTTCGGTTTCTGCTTCAGATTTCAAACACTAACCATCGTTTTGTTTGAAGATACGAATTTTGATCCATTTTAGTTGGCTGGTACGAATATCACTGGAAAAGTCCAAATGAAATCGACGACCACAAGACCTTTATAGCATTCTTTCTCCAAAACTTATAAGTGTTTTTCGAGCTCTGCCCCAGATTTTAAACACTAGCCATCGTCTGGTCTGAAAATACGAATTTCGGTTTATTTTTGTTGGGTGGTTCGAAAATTGCCCACAAAGTCCAAATGAAACCGGGAGACCTTTACACGTCAGATTTCAAACATTAGGCATAATCTTGCTCGAAAATATCTATGCACTGAGCAAAAGAGAATCTCTCTGTTCAGATCAGTTCAGTTCATGTAAATTACCAATTTATATTCAGTTCAGTTCATGTAAATCAAGCTAAATATAAACCACTCATTGTTAGGTAGTTAAATTGAATGAAAGCACATATATTTTACAGCGCTTGTAAACAAAACGTTGTAATAGGTAGGTCAAATATTTGAAAGCGCATGTATTTTACAGCGCTTGTGAAAAAAGCGCTGTAATAGGTAGTTCAATTATTTGAAAGCGCATGTATTTTACAGCGCTTGTGAAAAAAGCGTTGTAAAATAATACGCGAAAGCGCTTTTGTGAAAAGCGCTATAAAAGCCTTATAACATTATGCACAAACATTATATGACCCTACCACAGCGCTTATTTTACAACGCTTGTCAAAAAAGCGTTGTAAAAGGCTCCGTTAATTTTAAAATATATTTACATCAACGCTTGTGTTTAGCAAGCGCTGTAAAAGGAGCGCTGTTAAATGTCATTTTTGGCGTAGTGGTTGGCTGGTAGAGGTTAACGTTACTTTGTCTTGGATGGAAGAAGCTTTATGAACTCTTGATTGTAAAGTGGTATGCACACCTTTAAAATATCTTGGTTTTCCATTTGTGGAAATCAGAGAAGGCTATCGTTTTGGAATTCAATGATTGATACAATTCTTGCATGATTTTTCGGGTGCAAGAGTCAAAACATATCTATAGAAGGTCATCTTATTCTTCTCAATCATTTTATTTGTATTAGTGGTTTATTTTTGCTACTTCTTCAAGGCTCCTTCGAATATTATTTTTCATATTAAATCTCTATCTAAATTATTTTTATGGGAAGAGTGAAGAGGCTCAAAAAATATATTTGATTAGATGAGATAAAAATGTTAGCCGCATGAGATTGGTGGATTGGTGTGACGAAAATGTGTATGTTTAATCACTCTATTTTAATTTTGTTAAAATATTTTTTAAATAAAACACAATTCAACTCCCCCTTTTTTGTTTCTCGTTCTACAACTTCAACAACTGTCGGTTTGTTTAAAGGTTTTCATATTGGTAAAGATGATGTATTTTGAGTTTCACATCTACAGTTTGCTAATGACATGTTGGTTGTGTAGGAAAAGAGTTGAACTAACCTATGTGGTTTTAGGAAATTTTCTTACTATTGAAGTTGGTAGTAGGCTTAAAGGGAATTTTTCTTAAGAGTTCACTACGCCAAAAATAGGATTTTACAGCGCTTTTTTTAATCCATTTACAGCGCTTTTTCAAAATTAAAAGCGTTGTAAAAGATACAACAGCGCTTTTAATAAAGTGTTGTAAAATGCGCACATAATATGCATTATTAGGCATATTTTACAGCGCTTATTTGAACAAGCGGTGTAAAATATAGACCCATAATTCATATATTTGGTGTTCCTTTTACAGCGCTTTTTTGAAAAACGCTTTAAAATGCAAACCCGTAATTCATATATTTGGTGTGCATTTTACAGTGCTTTTGAAAATAAGCGCTGTAAAATGTCCACCCAATGCACATTTTACAGCGCTTTTTCAAAAAGGCGCTGTAAAATTTGTTTTTTTTTAATTTTTATTAAATCGTTGTAAATTAATTTTTTGAAAAGCGCTTTTTAGCTTTTTGTGGCATTTTTTTTAGAAAGCGTTGTCTTTTATCTTGTTATCCAAAATTATTTTGATCCAGAATCAGTTCACACAACACAACCAGAAGCAGTTCACAATCAGTTCACACAACACAACAAAACATATTCAAATACCATAAGCAGTTCACACAATTAGATGCATATATATAACCCTGTAACTCTGTAATTTACAACCTAATTAACTACTTTCAGATACATATATATAACCTAATTTACAACCTAATTAACTACATATACATTGAACCTAATTTACAACCTAATTAACTACATATTCATATGCATGTTCATATATTGTCCTATGATCATATAAATATAATAACTAAAAAAATATAAAGAATATGCACTAACTACCATATAATATTCAGATCCCTTGCCCAGCAACATGCTATTTCCCAGAAAATCAAATAATTTTCATTTCAAGCACGTACTCACACCATTCTTCCTTTAATTCCATTAGATCTTCCTCAGAATATGATGGACTGGAATTGTCAAAGTACTGCAATATAAAAATTGAACATATTATATTAAGTTAGTATCAAATATATAGATAATTTATATATGAAAATCATATAATGAAAATACTGTACCGTTTCTGGGATAATAGTTTTATTCTTGTCAACAATCTCCTTCATGAATCTCAATACGTAGTACCCACAGTCGATGTTGTTTGTTTGACAAGGGCACTGTAAAATAAATCATATAAGTTAATAAAATATTTGTGCATTAATCGTAAAGGCATATATTTGTAAATGAAAATTTAAAGGCATATATTTCAAACCTTTATTGGGATCCATGTAATGTTATTAGACTTTTGCTTCGACACTGTAGCGCCTGTTTAAGCTCGAAAAGCTTTTAAGGCACTATCGAATGAATAAATGTGATTATTATAGCATGAACAAACATATTATTTATATATATATGTAAGAAATAAATTAAGATTACTTACGTGTCGAAAATAGTCTTTATTTTGGAGTGATTGTTGTAATTGCCATGCACCCAATGTGCCCTACCACAACAAAAAATTGGTTAAGCAATTTTGTTTATACACAACTAATAAATTAAAATCTCATCAATTAAAAAGATAAAAAGGTGTGAAGAACAATTTATCCTTTTCTATATTTCCTAATAACATATCTACAATGTATTTCTTTTCATTTTCTGGATCGAGTTTGCACATCGACATCTTATGCAGAGAAGAGAATGAGTATTTATTTGACAATTTCCTCGTGCACACGACCTTCTCATACAAAAACCTTCAAAGAAAATTTTAAACTAGATTAATTACCAATACATTTAATTAATTATCAGTAAATGCAATTAAAAGTATTTGTTTACCTTATGTACAAGCTCATTACAGTAGCACTAAGCTCCTTATGTTTGAGAAGTTCGTAAATGTGCTCCTTTTCGAGAAATTCATCATACTCATCTCCGAATATATCTTTATTCATGGGTACGATGTGCGAATCGTCGCTGCTGCCCATGTTCCTTTTTACTTGGATGTCAAGACAAGCCCCTTATTTATCGAGGCATGGCTGACTTATTTTAGTAGCAGCAGCAGCGATCGATTTTCCCCGATCCAGTTTTCTTGGTACGACTTTGGCAGCTTTATTATCCTCCAGCCTTTGTGATTTGGCAGCTCTATTACCCTCCAATTTTTGAGGTTTGCTACCTTTTTTTGGCTGTACGGGTGGTTTATTTAATTGGATCTACAAAAATGAGGTTAAATGTTAGTTTATTGAATCTGAAAAAGTGACAAACCTTAGGCAATAAATGTGAAATTATTTTATGGGAATCTTTTTATCATTCCCTTTAGGCTTAATTTTCAACATCTAAATATAAATGTGAAATTAAAGTTAGGAGCGGAAAAAAATCAGCAATTAAATATGCATATCAATTAAACATACATTTCAATTAATTAAATTTACCTTATCGAGGGCAACAAGATTTGTGGGCCATGCCACGTAACTACCAATAGCATCGCCCAATAACTGCATATATCCATCATTGTCCGGTATCGGCAACGGTGTAGTTGGTTCGAAAGCAACAACAGGCGATACTTTGACATGGCCCGCATGGATTGGAGTATTGTGCAATGCTTCTCCCGAAGTATTGTACAATTTTCCTTTTCCCACATTCCGATGAGTAGGCGAGGACAAGTATAGCACACATGGAGTGACACCCTAAATCAATAGTTAAAACATAAGTAAGGTTAATATATAAGTTTGTTTAATACATAAGTAATTACATAAGCAAGTAAGTAATTAATTACCTCGGGAATACTTTTGAGACCGACGTTGCAACTCGCAGTTTAACTCTCCAGTTGTATTTCATGTTGGAGCTGATCCGGGAGTTGCTTGTCTTTGTTCGTATTCACCAAAAGAGCCACTTGCTCTGTAAGGATTCTGAGCTTCATTAATACTTCCTCGTTGGAAGGTTTTTGGCGCTTCTCTTGAGGAAAATACTCAGGGACATTAAACACTTTACCAAGAATCTCCTTGCAAGTATCCTTGTTGCCCTCCTGATTTTCAGAACTTTGTTCGATAATCTCCTTAAATACATGTAACATTAAAAAGATATGTTCAATAGCATTTTTAAAATACAATATTAAAAAGTATTCAAGTGATAAATACAATATTAAATAATATTAAAGTGATAATATACTTACACAAAGTTCTACTATTTGGACATTTTCATTATCAACCACTCCGTCTTTATTAACACGTGCTTCATTCCATAATATTTGACGACCCAAGGGTTGATTGGCTTGGGTGTCTTGCCATTATTCGTTAAGATCATAAACAAAATAATACAAATTAGTTACACACTATAGTTTATAATACAAATTACTTCATTATATAAAAGTGATGTTTAATTAATTACAAGTTTTTGATCAAGGCGTGCATTTCCCATACGTGATTTTTTGTATGGGTGGATTGGAATGCTTGCTCTTTCGCAATTTGCCTTACTGATATTCTATATAAAAAAATAGCAATTGTGTAAAAATTTAAAATACACTACGAATATGAATAATAAAACACAAATGCTAATAAATTAATCACTTACGAAAAATGGCGGGTCCGAACGTTTGGAAACAAATGCACTCCATTCATCGTTTGATATATAATGTTTATATATTTTTGGAGCTTTAGCATTTGTGTTTCCTTCACTATCTTTTAGATAGAAATTTGAGAGATTAGATCTAAATCCTCGATGGATCTTCCCAGCAACTCTTAAAACATAACTCTTTCGTCCCTCATCAAGAACAAAAGTAGTCTGCAATGAAAAAAATTATAAGTAAAGTATTTCAATGAAAAAAATTAAAAATGACAAAAGAATGGATCAAAAAATTTACTTGAATGTCATTCCATATTATATCTTTGGCATCCTTCAACGCCTTATCTCTCCAATCGTCAATTGTAATTGGGATATTTTGACAAACAACAGCCCCAATGTAACTTAAAAACATTGAGTTGTTGGGGTCAATTGGCTGACCACTCTCATTCCAGCCAACCTAATAAACTCATATAGTAAGTACATGTTTTTAAAAAAAGATAAAAAAAAATACACAGCAAACAGAGTATAGTATAGTATAACCTCAAACTTGGTGCCATTGCTCCTTGCTTTAATCACTTTTTGTATTATAGTTGCACCACGTTGACTTCATTTTCATAAGTCTTAGTGGTGCCAACTTCTTCATTTTGACATTCTAAATCTTTGTTTGTATCCATTTAACTACAACAAGTTCAACATGCAGTTTAGTATAACATCAACTAGCTCAACATGCATCATGCATTATTCTAAACAAGCTCAACATGTATCAGTATATCTTAAACAAGCTCAACATGCATTTTAATGATTACAAAAAATTAATAACATCAATACCTGAATAATGAGGGTTCGAAGAAAGATGAAATGCGAAGAAAAGAGGGTTCGCAAAAAGTTCACAGAAATATGGTTCACAGAAATACGATTTGAAGAAATACATAATGAGGGTTACGTATTTCAATGAAAATATATTGTGTGCAATGGGAGAGATGATCTTGGATGGAATTAAGTTTCGAAATGAAGGAGATAATCATGGAAATTAGGTTCGTAATGGACGGGATTATAGGGTTTGCAAAAGAAGAGAAGAACGGTAAAGGTTGAGATAATTGTGAAGTTTACGTAATGAAGAGGAAACTGAAGCGGTTACTGTTATATATAAAACCCTTTTACAGCGCTTTCTTATAACCCTTTTACAGCACTTTTTAAAAAGCGCTCTAAAAGGCCTAAGCCTTTTACAACGCTTGTTTGAAAAGCGCTCTAAAAGGCGTCCTTATTTAATTTTTTAAAAGGCTATTTTTACAGCGCTTTTCCCAATAAGCGCTGTAAAAGACCTCATTGTTTTATTATGTTATATGAATGTTTTTTTTAAAGCCTTTTACAGCGCTTATACAAATAAGCGCTGTAAAAGGTCTCTTTATTTTATTTTTAAAAGGGTCTTTTACAACGCTTATTGGAACAAGCGCTGTAATAGACCTACTTGTTTTATTGTTTTGTTTTGTTATTTTTGTGTTTGGTTTATTTGGGTTCCATATGGGATGACATTAGAAACATGCAAAACAATGAATGGTTAAAACATTGCTATCATCATGCAAAACCCACATAGTAGTAACTGGTCACCACCAAAATCTCTTCCTCATCACCAAACTCTTCTCCTTTTATGCATCTTCTTCATAAACATCAAAGCTTACTCTCTCACAATTCAATCTTCACCTCAACACCCTTTTTATCTCTTTACATTCACTTTCCTTCTTAAATCGTGTGCTAATTCGTCGATAAGTGGTTCGAAATTTGGTCTTCAGGTTCATTGCCATGTTGCGAAAAATGGGTTTGAGTCTGATATTTTTGTTAACAATGTGTTTTTGGGGATTCCCATGATGCTTACAAGGTATTTGAAGAAAATCCTGTTAGATAAAGTCCTGCTAGGTGTCTAATGAATGTTATTTTTACAGCGCTGTAAAATGTCTCATTGTTTTGTAGTTTTATATGAATGTTATTTTTACAGCGCTTCTTCAGATAAGCGCTGTAAAATGTCTCTTTATTTTATTTTTAAAATGGTCTTTTACAACGCTTTTTAAAATAAGCGCTGTAAAAGATCTCAATAAGTTTTTTTTTTTTTGGTTTATTTGGATTCAATATGGGATGACATTAAAAACATTGTTATCATTGTTTATTGGATTAAAAATGTAAGACCCGTAATTTTAAATTATACCTTATGTATTTTAATGGATTTTGGTATTGAACTCAGGGGCTTTTTAACCAAGTTATTAATATTTTGGAGTTTATATGATCAAAAAGATATTTTGATACCCGATTAGAATTACTCGTCGATAAATAAATTAAATTAACTGCGGCGAATCCTTTACGAAGAATTTAATGCGTTATGGGTAAAATGGTAATTTTATTAAATATCTAGATTTGAAGATATTTGTTAAAAGTAAATAATATATATATTAAAATATATGTATATATATGTTTGTGTAGGGGGAAAAAGGAATGAAAATTAGAAAGAAAAGAAAGAAAAAGGAAAGAATGATAAAGATAGGAAAAAGAAAGGAAAGGAAAAACGTTTCTTCTTCCCCTGCCTCGCGACCACACAAGTCCCTCCATCCTTTTCTTCCATTTTCGTTGCTTTCTTTGCTTCCTTTGAGTTCGAAAATTGATATTGAGTGATAGGACAAAGGTTTCTCAACTTCACTCTTCAACTTTGATTCGAAAACGAAGAAAAACGGTATTAGGGATTCAAACTCAAATCTCCCCGTTTCATCTAGATCTAAGCGTCGTTTCAAGAAGTGATAGAAGGGAAAGTTGCTCACCACTACACTACGGTGCTAGTGAGCTAACTTTGGAAGCGGCGTTGCAAGCGGAGTTTTTATCGGATTTGCTCACGGTACCGTAATCGGACGTAAAAGCTAAAGTGAAGGTAAGGGCTCCTTCCAAACTTTTAGTTTGCATTTAGGGCCTTATCTGTAGTTGTGTGGACAGGAATTTGATTAGGGTTGGTGTATTGAATTGGGGAAAATGAATTTAACTCATTTATGTATAATTTTGAGTAAATGAAATTTGATGTATTTGAGTGTTATGATTGTGTTGATTTGTGTTCATCGTACATGGCATGTTCATACTTGATGTTTGTTGATTGATGTGGTTTGGTGTGAATCGTGGATTGAATTTGTTAACATGTTTGAGATGTGTTTTGTGTGGTTTGTGTGGAAAAATGATTTTGTGTGAGTTATGGATTGAATGTGAAAGTACGTTTGAGTTTATTTTCTGTGGAATTTCGAAAACCATTAAGTTAAATGAGTATTAAGAATGGGGAATCTCTTAATATCTTGTTTACTTAATGTGTGTTTGGGAAAATCGTTTAAGTTAACTGTGCGTTAAGAATGGGGAATCTCTTAATGTCTTGGTTACTTAATGTTTGTTTTGGAAAACCGTTTAAGTTAAAAGAGTATTAAGAATGGGGAATCTCTTAATACTTCTGTTTGCTTAATGTTTTGTTTTGAAAATCGTTAAGTTAAATGAGTATTAAGAATGGGGAATCTCTTAATGTCTTGTTTTCTTATTGTTTATTTTGAAAATCGCTTAAGTTAACTGGGCGTTAAGAATGGGGAATCTCTTAATGTCCTGGTTACTTAAAGCTTGTTTAGAAAAATCGTTTTAAGTTAAATGAGAATTAAGAATGGGGAATCTCTTAATGTCTTGTTTACTTATTGTTTGTTTTGAAAATCGCTTAAGTTAGATGAGTATTAAGAATGGGGAATCTCTTAATGTCTCGTTTACTTAATGTTTGTTTTGAAATTTGTTCAAGTTAAATAAGAATTAAGAATGGGGAATCTCTTAATGTCTTGTTTACTTATTGTTTGTTTTCAAAATCGCTTAAGTCAAATGCGTATTAAGAATGGGGAATCTCTTAATGACTCGTTTACTTAATGTTTGTTTTAGTAAACCGTGAAGACCCGTGATAGGTGGCACCTTGGTAAACGGTACGGGCCCGTGATAGGCAGTATGTTTATGGTTTACGCTTTTTGGTAAGTTGTGCAGACTCGTGATAGGTGGCACCTCGGTAAACAGTACGGGCCCGTGATAGGCAGTACCTTTACGACTTACGTTTCTTGGTGAATTGTGTTTGTCCGTGAGAGACTACACCCTGTAAACCATGCAGACCCGTGATAGGTGGCACCTTGGTAAACGGTACGGGCCCGTGATAGGCAGTACGTTTATGGTTTACGCTTTTTGGTAAGTTGTGCAGACCCGTGATAGGAGGCACCTTGGTAAACGGTACGGGCCCGTGATAGGCAGTACATTTACGACTTACGTTTCCTGGTGAATTGTGTTTGTCCGTGAGAGACTGCACAGGTGTTTGTCCGTGAGAGACTACACCCTGTTAAATTGTGAATTGTTGGTTCATCTTGTTCGTGTGGGTAATTGTGTTATAAGTGTTAAGTGTTATGTTTTGGAATTTGGTGATAACATGTTGATTGCAGTACCATTTCAAAACTCCTGATGTTGTAGTAATTGTGTCATAAGTGTTAAATGTTATGTTTTTGGAATTTGGTGACAGCATGTTTAATTGCAGTACTATTTCGAAACTCATGTTGTTGTAGAGATTGCGTTATCAGTGCTAAGTGTTAAGATTTGGGATTATGTATGAATGTGATTGAGTTTGTTTATGAATATTTGAAAGAATACACAGGGAAATCGATTTACCCAATCCATTTGATGAGTTACAGGGGCCCTGTTTTTCACGAAATCGATTTACCCAATCGATTTTGTAATATGTTTTTCAAAACCATTTAAGAAATCGATTTGCCAAATCGATTGGATTCATTATAGGGGCTCTGTCTTTCACGAAATCGATTTGCTCAATCGATTGGATTCAATACAGGGGCTCTGTCTGTCAATCGATTTACCCAATCGATTGATTTAAGCCCTGAATTCAGTTTTCACTCAAAACTTTCAGGAAATTGATTTCCCCGATCGATTGGCTCAGTGGGAAATCTTATTTTGAGTTTGATAATTGATTGCTTAATTGATTTATCAATGCTTTGTTCAGTTATGTATTACTTGATGGATTGATAACTCTATTTGATGTCATTTACATTTGGCAAGCTTTACATGAACTTTTAGCATGTGGAAAATCCTTCTAAGATGTATGATAAATTGAAAAGGTTATTTGTGCATTGAAAAGCTTAAATGTTATGTGTTAACTGTTAATTTCGGTTGGTGACCCTTTACAACTATTGTTGAAATCTAGGCTTTGCCCTCAGATGAGAATCAGGATGATCATACCGGTTCGTACCCTCCGGATGGGAATTTGGATGCGAGTGCTTGATTGGAGCTACGTTAGGAGGATCTCACGGGGCGCGTGGAGATCACTCAGGGTGTTTAGTTGTTTTGTAAAATGATCAGACTAGGTTGACATAGAGGGAACATATGTCTTTCTTTTGGGTTGCTTTTATTTTTAAACTGGAAGACTGTACCACTTTTGTTATATAAATATTTTGAATTCATATTTTGAGAACTTCTTCCGTTGCTTGTAAATTATAATGACTTAATTATTTTATCCAAAGGTGTTACCTTGTTTATCTCTCTGTTTTATTTTAACTTCTTTTGAAAAAAAAAATACACCCTCGCTTTGAAAAACGGGGTGTTACAAAAAACATTGTTATCATTGTCTTTATCACAATACTTTAGGAGATGATAAATTATTAGAAATGAGAACTTTTGAAGAATCTATGCACTGAGCAAAAGAGAATCTCTCTGTTCAGATCAGTTCAGTTCATGTAAATTACCAATTTATATTCAGTTCAGTTCATGTAAATCAAGCTAAATATAAACCACTCATTGTTAGGTAGTTAAATTGAATGAAAGCGCATATATTTTACAGCGCTTGTAAACAAAACGTTGTAATAGGTAGGTCAAATATTTGAAAGCGCATGTATTTTACAGCGCTTGTGAAAAAAGCGCTGTAATAGGTAGTTCAATTATTCGAAAGCGCATGTATTTTACAGCGCTTGTGAAAAAAGCGTTGTAAAATAATACGCGAAAGCGCTTCATTTTACAGCGCTTTTGTGAAAAGCGTTGTAAAAGCCTTATAACATTATGCACAAACGTTATATGACCCTACCACAGCGCTTGTTTTACAACGCTTGTCAAAAAAGCGTTGTAAAAGGCTCCGTTAATTTTAAAATATATTTACATCAACGCTTGTGTTTAGCAAGCGCTGTAAAAGGAGCGCTGTTAAATGTCATTTTTGGCGTAGTGGTTGGCTGGTAGGGGTTAACGTGACTTTGTCTTGGATGGAAGAAGCTGCATGAACTCTTGATTGTAAAGTGGTATACACACCTTTCAAATATCTTGGTTTTCCATTTGTGGAAATCAGAGAAGGCTATTGTTTAGGAATTCAATGATTGATACAATTCTTGCATGATTTTTCGGGTGCAAGAGTCAAAACATATCTATAGAAGGTCATCTTATTCTTCTCAATCATTTTATTTGTATTAGTGGTTTATTTTTGCTACTTCTTCAAGGCTCCTTCGAATATTATTTTTCATATTAAATCTCTATCTAAATTATTTTAATGGGAAGAGTGAAGAGGCTCAAAAAATATATTTGATTAGATGAGATAAAAATGTTAGCCGCATGAGATTGGTGGATTGGTGTGACGAAAATGTGTTTGTTTAATTGTGATCTTTTAAGAAAATGGTTTGGATGGTGAGGTTGGATTGTAATGGATTGTGATTTAAGGTTATTTCACATAAATATGGATAGGGATGGAGGATTTGGTGAAAGGGTAGGTAATGAGTCTATTTGGTGTAAAGATATCCAATTGATTCAAGAAGGAGGTGGGGGGTCTAGAGAATTGGTTTAATAGTAATTTATAGAAGGATGTTGGCGATGGGAGTGATACTCTTTTTTGGAAGGACCCTAGATTAAATGGGGAAGCCTTGTGTGAGAAGTATATATACTAGATTATTTAATTTGACTAAATAAAAATGTGACTTTGCAAACATGTATAATATTGGTTTTGGGTTGGAACAGAGTCGATGGTTTTGGAGGAAAAGCTTATTCCAACTAAAAGAGAATTTGCTTATGAAATGCATATCCTATGAAAAGGTTGTGTGTGGGTTTGATGTTAGAGATAGAGTTCAAGACTACAAGTCACTCTTGTTGAATTTGAATCTTACTTACTATGCAAAGGTCCAAGTAAGAATACACCTTTGTTTATGCAAAATCTTATAGAAGCGTTTGACACTACTTCATAAACACTTTTTTAAATTCAAGTGGGGGATTGTTGGAGCATATAAAGTATGTTAGTATGTGAATTTAAAAATTTTTAAAGTCTCATATTGGAAAGCTTTCTACGTTTATTAGCTTTCAACTCTATAAATAATAAAGTCTCACATTGGATAGTTTACATATGTGGGATAGTTTAAATCACAATATAAAGAGTTTCAAGCTCTTGTGTGAACAACACCAAACTGGGATGCAGTTTTCAACTTTATGTCTTCTACTTCTTTTACTTATACACTTCCAAGCCACTTATCCCATTTGTTTTTGCCCCTTGATTTTCTTTAGAGTGGTCCTAATACAATTAACCTTTCAATTTTAGGGTGGTTTTTATGTCGTTGTCCTTTCGATTTATGAGTGGTATTAAGTTCCATACTTCTATAGTGGCCATTATGAGTGGTATTAAATACCATATTGTGGGTGAGATTATGGAATGATAATCTACAATGTAATAGAATACCGATACCATTTGTAATTGAGATTTTTTTTTATCCTAGGAACGTCGTGGTTGATAATCTGCTTGCATAATTTTAAGCAGTGTCGTGAAACAACTTCAAGAGAACGACCTAGTCTGAGGCACAACTTTGTAATATCTTTGGTAGCTGAAAATTATTTTAAAAACTATTCTTTGAAACTCAATAACCAACAATCTCTCTTCTTCTACTCGTGATTTTCATGTGAATATTGTTTTCATTTTTTTTAATTTAATAATCCAAAAGGTAGTCCAACCTTCAACCCGACTAATCTTGTAGTTTTCTTGATTTTTAGGAAGAGTGGTTTACATGCTTGATTGTACAAGGCACATACTCAATTTCTATTTCAATCGGTCGAACCGACCATATCGATTGGGTTTAGTTATTATTACCTTAATTATACGTATCTCTGTTTTGGGTTGCCTTAGGGGAAAAGTATTATTCGATTACATCAATAATTTTAAGCTTATTTGAATAGTTTGTAATTACCTAATTAGTGGTATTTAAGTTTTTAATTTGGCTTAATTGAAGTTTTAGTCCCTTCTTTTATCACTAATATACGAAATTGGTCCCCTCCCTATTTTAAAATATGACAATTTTCATGGAAGACTAATTTTATAAGATTAATCCACGAGTTCAGAGTTTCATCAACACCTTGAGATTTAGGTTACACTGTCAATTTCTATTCACGATTCTATTCTGGTTTATTTGATTATATTGATATTTTGATTGCTTAATTGGAATTTCAATAGGATTGATTAAATTTATTTGATAGAATTTTGTTTCGGTTTCTAATTTAATTGAATTATAATTTTGTGACGTTAGATCTCTAATTGTAATATTTTGATGATTGTGATGCTTAATCCAATCAAAGAAACCAAATTCACATAGGATTGATTACGCTTGTTTGATCAATTCTATAGTCAAATAAGAATATAATTAAAAAATTAGAAATTAAACTCATTGATAGAATATGTGGTTGGTCTGAAACTCGAATAAGTGGATTAATCAGTTTGCCCTTCTGTTAAATAAAAAATTCTAGAAACCCCTTTTTAATTTAAATTTTCAATTCGGTTATTATTATATCTGAAGTCCTTGTGAAACGATTTCAGTTATTACCTCTATTTACTTTTTATCAATTGTATTTGACCCGTGTGCGACAGCGGATCAAATTGGCGTCGTTGCCGAGGGACTCTCTGATAATAATATTAACCCTGTTTTTAGGCGACTGTCTCAGATTGCTCCGGAATATCGGCAAAAATTCAGAAAAAAATTCAAGGAACATGACTCTGTATAAGATCCTTATACAGAAACGACAGTCAAAATCCCAAATTCCTTCGTTTAGACCCTTTTTTTAAATTTTTTTAATTTTTCTTATTCTCCAAAAATTCCAAATAAATTTGCGTTGCCTTTATTGGATTTTTAGAAATTTGTGGTGGTATTTTTATATTTTTTGGATTTTATTTGATAAGGTTTTTTATTTTTCACTTCAATTTTTGCATTCAGGATATTGTTGGAATTTTCAGAATTGTTAGATTGTATTGCATTGTTATGATGATGCATGACTAGGGCTAGTTCTGTGAATCTTCATTCTCTTGAACCTGAAATAGATAGGACATTTCATTTACGTCGTAGACTTAATAGGGCTGCTAGTGTTAACAAGTTAGAGTTAGATACTGAAATTGATAACTTGTTGCAAAATATGGCTCATGCGAATAATAGAACCTTAAGACAACTTGCTACACCTAATGTCAATTATAATGCATTATGTATCACATATCCTGAAGTTACTGTACCATTTGAACTTAAATTTGGTTTAATACACTTGCTTCCAAAGTTTAATGGTCTTGCAGGTGAGGATCCCCACAAACACTTGAAGGAATTCCATATTATGTGTTCTACCATGAAGCCTCAAGGAGTCACAGAAGACCATATTAAGTTGAGAGCCTTCCCATTTTCACTCTAAGATGCTGCCAAGGACTAGTTATACTACCTTCAACCAGGTTCTGTTACAAGTTCGAATGATCTCAAGATATTGTTTCTAGAAAAATTCCTCCATGCCTCAAGAGCTGCTTCAATTAGAAAAGAAATATGTGGTATCAGGCAGATTGGTAGGGAATCATTACATGAGTATTGGGAGAGATTCAAGAAATTAGTGTCAAGCTGTCCTCATCACCAAATTTCTGAACAATTGCTCATCCAATATTTTTATGAAGGCTTGCTATCTATGGATAGAAGCATTTTGGATGCTACTAGTGGGGGAGCACTTGTCGATAAGACTCCAGAAGCGAAAAGGGCTTTGATTGAGAACATGTTCATTAATTCTCAGTAGTTTACGACTAGAAGCAATTCAACAGTGTTGATAAAGGGTGTGAATAAAATTCAAGCTTCTTCCCATATGAATTTAGAGGGAAAACTTGATAAGCTTACATCTCTAGTAAAAAAAATGGCAATAGGTAAAACCCAAGCAGTTGTCTGTGTTATTTGCACTTCTCCAGAGCATTCTGCATATTCATGTCATACATTGCAAGAAGACCCAATTGTTGATGCTCCTCAAGCATATGCAGCAAATATATACAATCCTCAAGCCAACTATGATCTATCATCTAACATGTACAATCCTGGTTGGAGAAACCATGCCAACTTGAGATGGGGGAATTCATCTGCACAACAACAACCTAGGCAGCAACAACAAAATATTCCTCAATAGCAAAACACTGCACCTTCATTAGAGGACCTCGTTAAACAGATGGTTGTCCAGAATCTCCAATTTCAACAACGAACAGATTCCACCGTTCAAAATTTGGAAACAAAGATTGGTCAGCTAGCCATTTCAATCAATCAATTACAGACTCAAGGGTCAAACTAATTGCCAGCACAATCAGTAGTAAATCCAAATGCTCCCAATGTCAGTTCAATTACATTGAGGTCTGGGAAAGGTGTTGAAATACCAAAGGTACTTGAAACTGTAGAAAAAAATAACAAGGTTGTCAAGGATTCTTCGATATCTGAAACTGTTGATGTTGAGCAAAATATACCACTTCCTTTTCCTCAAAGGGCAGTGAAGACTAAGAAAATGGACGAGGCATATAGGGACAACGAGATCTTGGAAACATTTAGGAAGGTGGAAGTGAACATTACCCTTCTTGAACCAATTAAACAGATTGCAAGATATGCAAAATTTCTAAAAGATTTGTGCACACACAAGAGAAGGTTAAAAGGTAATGAAAGAGTAAACATGGGGCGAAATGTTTCAGCCCTCATTCAGCCCATGCCTCATATATGCAAAGATCCAGGAACTTTTTCCATTCCATGTATCATAGGCAATAGCCAATTTGAAAAAGCTATGTTAGATTTAGGAGCTTCCATTAATGTTATGCCTACATCTATTTTTAACTCTCTTGCTCTTGGACCTTTACAAAGTACAGGTGTTACCATTCAATTGGCGAACAGGAGCAATACTCGCCCCGCTGGACTTGTGGAGGATGTACTAGCTCGAGTTAATGAATTGATATTTCCTGCAGATTTTTACATTCTGGACATGGAGTGTAACACCCCGTTTTTCAAAGCGAGGGTGTATTTTTTTTTTCAAAAGGAATTAAAATAAAACAGAGAAATAAATAAGGTAACACCTTTGGATAAATAATTAAGTCATTATAATTTACAAGCAGCGGAAAAAGTTCTCAAAATATGAATTCAAAATATTTACATAACAAAGGTGGTACAGTCTTCCAGTTTAAAAATAAAAGCAACCCAAAAGAAAGACATTTGTTCCCTATGTGTCAACCTAGTCTGATCATTTTACAAAACAACTAAACATCCTGAGGGATCTCCACGCGCCCCGTGAGATCCTCCTAACGTAGCTCCGATCGCATTCCCATCTACATTCCCATCCGTAGGGTATGAACCGGTAGGATCCTCCTGGCTCTCATCTGAGGGCAAAGCCCAGATTTTCCACAATAGTTGTAAAAGGTCACCAACCGAAATTAACAGTTAACACATAACATTTAAGTTTTTAAATGCACAAAATATCCTCTCAACTATGAATACACCTTAAAAGGATTTTCCATATGCTAAAAGTTCATATAATGCTTGCCAAATGTAAAGGAAATCAAATAGAGTTTTCAATCCATCAAGTAATACACAACTGAACAAAATATTGATAAATCAATTGAACAATCAATTATCTAACTCAAAATAAGATTTTCCACAGAGCCAATCGATTGGGCAAATCGATTTCCAGAAAGTTTTTAGTGAAAATTGAACTCTGAACTTACATCAATCGATTGGGGCAATCGATTTTGTGAAAGACCGAGCCCCTGTATTGGCCAATCGATCGGGCAAATTGATTTCGTGAAAGACAGAGCCCCTGTATTGAAGCCAATCAATTGGGCAAATCGATTTCGTGAAAGACAGAGCCCCTGTAATGAATCCAATCGATTTGCTAAATCGATTTCTTAAGTGGTTTTGAAAAAAACACATTACCAAATCGATTGGGTAAATTGATTTCCCTGTAAATTCTACCAAAAATACATAAACTAACTCAATCATATTCAAACACAACTCTAAATCTTAACACTTAGCAGTTTCCACACAAACACCACGACAATTGGGTTTTCGAAATAGTTTTACCATCCATCACACTTACATGCGATAATCAATGCGTAGCACTTAGCAAATTTAACACAATTACAATTACATCTCAGGTTCAAAACACTCAGTCATAAACTTGAAACAAACACACTACACACAATCTGTTCCAAAACATAGCACTTAGTAATATCATCACAGTCATAAATTTGAATCAAACACGACTCGTGTGCCAAGCACCCTAATGCAATGCGTATATGCCAAAATGCATGGACTCGGAATTCCAAACCAAAACCCTTCTCGAAGGGCCGTAAATCATAATTGTACCGCCTATCGCAGGCCAAAGTACCAATTACCGAGGTGCCACCTATCACGACTCAGCATGATTTACAAAAATGCGTAAATCGTAAACGTACCACCTATCACGGGTCAGTACTGTTTACTGAGGTGCCACCTATCACAGGTCAACACGATTTACCAAAAGAAAAAGCGTAAGTCGTAAGGGTACCGCCTATCACAGGCCAAAGTACTACATACTGAGGTGCCACCTATCACGGGTCAGCACAACTTACCAAAAAGTAAATCGTAAACGTACCACCTATCACGGGTCAGTACAGTTTACCGAGATGCCACCTATCACGGATCAGCACAATTTACCAAATGAAATGCATGAGCATACACTAACTCCATTCACAACAATCGTTAAGTAAATGCAGATATTAAAAGAGTCCCCATTTTTAATACTCATTTACTTAACCAATTTTCACACCAAAACTTTAAGCAAACAAACATATTAAGAGATTCCCCATTCTTAATATACTTTTGACTTAAACGATTTCCACAACAAAACATTCAGTAAACAAGTCATTAAGAGATTCCACATTCTTAATACTCATTTAACTGAAACGATTTTCAAAAACAAACATTAAGTAACCAAGACATTAAGAGATTCCTCATTCTTAACGCCCAGTTAACTTAAATGATTTTTAAAACAACATTAAGTAAACGAGACATTAAGAGATTCCCCATTCTTAATTCTCATTTAACTTAAATGATTTTCACAAACTCACATTAAGTAAACAAGACATTAAGAGATTCCCCATTCTTAATACACGTTTAACTTAATGGTTTTCAAATTCCACACAAAACAAACTCAAACATACTTCTACATTCAATCCATAATTCACACCAAATCATTTTTCCACACAAACCACTCAAAACTCATCTCAAATTTCATCAGTATCAATTAAGAACACGTCAAAAACAACGAACACAAATCAACACAATCCACCACTCAAACACACAAGTTTCATTTACTCAAAATCATACATAAATGAGTTTAAATTCATTTTCCACGAAACATTCATCAATATAACCAAAACCTAACTCTAAGATTTTACCAATAAAGTCTTAGATACATTTTCCCAAATCAATACTCCAACCCTAACAAAATTCTTTTCCACACAACCATAGATACGGCCCTAAATGCAAACTAAAAGTTTGGAAGGTTTGTGTTTGAATCCCTAATACCGTTTTTCTTCATTTTCGAAACAACGAGGAAGTATGAAGTTGAGAAATCTTTGTCCTATCACCCACCCAGCCTTGGGTTTCTATTCTTGAGCTTAAAGGAAGCAAAGAAAGCAAAAATGAATGAAGATGGTGGAAGGAGAAATAAGTTTTGCGTGAGGCAGAGGAAGAAGATGAACTTCGCTTTTTCTTTCTTTTCTTTTTCCTTTCTCTCTTTTTCCTTCCTCTCTATTTCTTTTCCTCCTATTTCCTTCCTTTCCTTTTCTTTGTATATAATCATATATATATATATATATATATATATATATATTAATCATAATTAACAAACACCTCAAAATCTTTAGATATTTATTAAATTACCCTTTCACCCATAACGCATTAAACTCTTCGTAAAAGATTCACCGCAATTAAAATATCGAAAATACACTAAAATACATCAAGTACAAAATATCTTTTTAATCGTATAAACTCCAAAATATTACTAACTTTGGCTAAAAAGCCTCCGAGTTCAATACCAAAAATACACTAAAATACATAAAGTACACTTTAAAATTGTGGGTCTTACATTACTACCCCCCTAAAATTAGTTTCATCCTCGAAACTATGCGTCGATAAATAACTCTGGGTGTTGTTCTCTCGTCTTGCTCTCCAGTTCCCAAGTCGCATCTCCAGTAATTGGGTTCCAAATCACCTTGACCAACGAAACATCTTTGGTCCTCAATCGCTTAACCTTCCTGTCATTAATTCTCACAGGCGGTACTTCGAATGACAAGTTATCCTTTAGTTGGATTGTGTCTGGTTCGATCACATGAGATGGATCTGCAAGATATTTCCTCAAATGTGACACATGAAACACGTCATGAATATTGGACAGTATCAGAGGCAATGCAATCTGATAAGCAACAGGCCCAATTCATGCAGAAATCTGATATGGTCCAATGAATTTTGGAGTCAACTTCTTCGATTTCAACGCTCTACCAACTCCAGTAGTAGGTGTGACTCTTAGAAATACATGGTCTCCCTGTTCGAATTCTAAAAGTCTGCGACGCTTGTCCGTGTAACTCTTCTAACAATCCTGTGAAGTCTTCATTTTCTCCTTGATCTTCCTTACCTTAGTTGTAGTCTGTTGCACCATCTCTGGTCCGACAATCATATTTTCACCGTCCTTATACCAACACAAGGGTGTTTGACACTTGCGCCCATATAAGGCCTCATATGGTGCCATTCGAATACTTGTGTGGAACCTATTGTTGTAGGTGAACTCAATCAACGGAAGTACATCATCCCAACTTCCTCTATCATCTAAAACACATGCTCTCAACAGATCTTCCAGGGACTGATTCGTCCTTTCAGTCTGTTCATCTGTTTGTGGATGGTAAGCTGAACTCAATCATAGTTTCGTTCCCAACGCTTCGTGCAATGCTCCACAAAAATATGATGTGAACTTCGGATCACGGTCTGATACAATACTCGATGGTACCCCGTGTAACCTCACAATTTTAGCAATGTAGATCTCTGTTAGCTGATCTACCTTATAGGTGGTCTTTACTGGCAGAAAGTGTGCGGATTTAGTCAGTCGATCCACTATCACCCATATAGAATCATTCTTTCTCCTTGTTTTTGGCAATGCGGTTATAAAATCCATGGAAATGTTGTCCCACTTCCATTCAATTATATCTAAAGGTTGCAACATCCCAGCAGGTCGCTGATGTTCCACCTTCGCTTTCTGACAAGTTAGACAAGTGGACACATACTCCGCTACATGTTTCTTCATTCCTGGCCACCAATAATTCTATCTCAAATCCTGATACACCTTTGTTGCCCCAGGGTGAATACTCAACTTACTCTAATGAGCCTCTTCTAAAATCGCTTTCCTCATATCTGTAATTTCTCTTACACAAATCCTACCATTACACTACAAAATATTATATGATCCAACCTTGAAATCTGTTGTCTTCCCTTGCACTATTAGGTTCCTCTTCTCTTGAATTAAGATGTCACCTTGAGAATTTGCAATGTCTTCAAGTAGTCCACTCGAAATCATAATCATTCCGAATCTCAAAATTCCCGATGCAAACTCTACGTTCAAGTGTAGGTCTCTAAAAACTTCCCACAACTCTTGTTGTCTAGCCATAATTGTTGAAGACACTGATACACTTCTTCTACTCAACGCATCAGCCACTACATTGGCCTTCCCAGGGTGGTTATGCAGTGTGAAATCAAAGTCCTTGAGGGTCTCCATCCATCGTCTCTGGCGCATGTTCAATTCCTTCTGATCAAACAAATATTTCAAACTTTTATGGTCACTAAACACGGTGAATGTGCACCCATATAAATAGTGTCTCCAGATCTTCAATGCAAAAACAACAGCTGCAAGCTCCAAATCATGAGTAGGATAGTTTCTCTCATGAATCTTCAATTGCCTAGAGGCATAAGCTACAGCTTTCTTGTGTTGCATCAAAACACATCCCAACCCATGGTGAGACGCATCACAATAAACTTCATATGGTTTATCTGATTGCGGTAACACCAACACTGGTGAGGTCGTCAATTTTGTCTTCAGTAACTGAAAACTTTCCTCACACTTCTCCGTCCATGCGAACGGTTGATCCTTTCTGGTAAGTTGTGTCAATGGGGTCACAATCTTAGCAAAACCTTCAATAAATCTCATGTAGTATCCTGCCAGTCCTACAAAACTTCGTATGTCAGTGACAGTCTGAGGCTGTTTCCAAGGAAGAACCGCCTCAATCTTAGCCGGATCTACAGCGATTCCTTCCTTGGTTATCACATGTCCCAAGAAATTCACTTTTTCTAGCCAAAATTCACACTTCGACAGATTGGCATACAATCGTTTCTCTCGTAAAATCTCAAGAACTTAACGTAAATGTTCTCCATACTCTTCTTCAGTTCTCGAATAAATTAATATATCATCAATGAACACCACAACAAACTTATCAAGGAATGGATTAAAGATTATGTTCATGTAGTCCATGAAAATTGTTGGTGCATTGGTAACTCCAAACGGCATAACCAGATATTCGTAATGCCCATAACGGGTTCTAAAAGCGGTTTTCTGAATATCTCCTTCCCTTACTCGAATCTGATGGTAACCCGACTTCAAGTCAATCTTCGAGAATATCGCGGCCCCTCTCAATTGATCCATTAAATCATCAATGCGTGGCAAAGGATAACGATTCTTAATAGTTGCTTTATTAAGTTTTCTATAATCCACACATAACTGCGAGCTTCCGTCCTTCTTCTTAACTAGTAAAACTGGAGCTCCCTATGGCGATACACTTGGTCTAATAAATTTCTTCTTCCACAATTCTTCAATTTGGCCTTTGAGCTCATTTAATTCCAATGGTGACATACGGTACGGCGCAATCGAAATTGGTCCCGTTCCTGGGTGCAAATCAATGAAAAATTCCACTTCTCTTACCGGTGGCAATCCTAGAATTTCCGTTGGAAATACATCTCGGTACTCATTGACAAGCATCACATCTTCTATGTTCATATTTATCTTTGCCTCCACATTAGCCAGAGACATAAACTCATGAGTCCCTTCACTTAGTGGCACTCGGAGTTGGTTAACGGCTAAATACTTAACAACTCCTGGTTCAGGGAAAAGAACCAATTTACGAGCACAATCCAAGATCACATAACGGTAAGACATCCAATCCATACCGAGAATGACCTCGAGTGATTATAGAGGTAAACAAATTAAATTAACCAAGAAATCCCTATTCTGAATAGTTATTTGACAATGTAAACATGCAGAATTTACTGTCAAAGTCTTAGCAGCTGTGGAGACAACCAAATCAGAAGGTAAAGCAAACACAGATAACTTCAAACGATTCACACAGTCCATAGCAATGAAGGAATAGGTTGCCCCCTGTAACGCCCCGGATTTTTTAATCCAGATCGTTACTTAAAAAATACTTATTTGTTAGAAAAGTTTATGAATCTTTTGTTTTTTTTTTGAATAATTAACGTTTATTGGTTTTACATAATTAGTAACAATCATGTTATTCAATATCATTAAGAAAATATTTATTCAAAAACTAAAATAACATGAAGATGATTATTCTAGTCAAAAGAGAACCCCTTCAGTAGTCATAGAATTGTAGTACATTTTAGCAATTTGTGACAAAAGATTAAAAGAGTGTAAAAATATTGGATAATTCCATTATTACAAAATCGCCTTGAAAGAAAAACCCATGTTTACCCCACGTTTGCCACACGTCAATACTCAATAACTACTCTTGAATCTCCTTGAACTCATTAGTACCTAAAATGTTGTTTGTTAGGGTCAATATTTTTCCATCATCCACATCAAACCAAAGCAAGACATATAGAAGAATAGCACAAAACTCATAAACGCAAAAACTTCCATTTAACAGAAAAAAAATGAATAAACTAATAAATTGTATATCAAAACATATGCATGATGAATGCTCCTAGAACTATATGATCCGGATATAAGCCTGCCACTAAGGCAACTTCCACACAGAAAACTCCCACACAGAAAATCACATATGCCACTAAGGCAACTTCCACGAAGATGCATATGCCATGCCATGAAAATGTAGTATGCAATAGATATATACCCACACAGCCCACTAAGAATTATGACATGTGCCTTCAAAAATCACCTTTTTAAAATCATCACCTCATTCACACATCATTAAGAACACAAACACACATCCATATCATGACTATCACATATTTATAGACAAATAATGATAAAAATTATAACTTTCACCACATACACCTTGAGAGAACAATTTGATAACATATAGGCCATAAAGATTAACACTTTAACATATATAACAATACAATTTCACACTCCAACCAATATACATAATAAGAGTTAGCTTTTTGATCATATATTGCATAAAATTTCATACTTTACTACATAGAAGTCAAATATTAATTTTAATCTCATAAAAATTAGGGGTTTTGTTAGTCTACATTTATTTCTTTTAAAATACAAGTAATCGCGATTATTTATTTCATGTCATTCAACTAACGGCCTAACAATAATCTATGTGGGGAAAAGCCCTTACCTTGGCCGCTTTCCTTCTTAGTACAAAGCTCTAAGCCCCCACAAAGTCGTTCATAAGGAAAAGATGTTCTAAGCTTTTGATGCCGAAAAAGAGGAGGTGATGATGATGGTGGCTTGTATTTTTTTGTTTTATTTATAAAAGGTTTCGTGAACTAGGGTTTGTAGTAGTGGCTAGGGTTTCAGTATTCTTTTCTTAGTGTTGGGCCTAAATGAGGAATAGGATGGAGACAATATTATTTTTACTACTATTATTACTACTACTACTAATTCTATTATTATTATTATTACTATTATTATTGTTATTATTATTATTATTATTATTATGGTTATTATTATTATTATTATTATTATTATTATCATTAATATTATTATTATTACTACTACTACTTCTATTATTATTATTATTATTAATATTATTAATATTATTAATATTATTCCTGTTACTGTTACTATTACTGTTACTGTTACTATTACTGTTACTGTTATTCTTATTCTTGTTCTTATTATTAATATTATTATTATTAAATAAATCCAACATTTACTAAAACTAATTTTTTTTAACACCATTTCGATACTAATGTTTTACCACTATTTAAAAACTAATATTTATAAAAAAAAAAGTAATTTAACTAATTACTATTTGAAAATATATTAATAACAAAAACTCATTCACAATATTAACTACAATTATTACTATACTATTTTACAATAAACTCACATAACATACTACCATAATTATGGAATAGTCAAAATGATAAAATAATTAAATATAACACA
>JBBPBT010000487.1:4934527-4955939 GCA_037974875.1 Cicer bijugum
GATATTAATCACAATATTACTACCATCTCAAAACCATTAATTATAAAATAAATAATTAAAATATGAAATAGTTTTAAATAATTAAAATATAACTATGCACAAATTTATTATATAGTTTAACGTACATGAAAATATCACAACAAATATCTAATGCATATCTATATTTTAAACTCACTCAAAATCTTATCATCTAAAATACTTTTGCCAAAATACTATTATATATATTTTTTTAAAATAAATTAAATAACTAAATATAATATTTATAATTTATATTACTCATAAAATCAAATATATATATATATGGTTATCAAACCATAAGAAACTCATACATATAATGAGGAGTAATCATAAAATTAATCAACATATATTCTAAAATAATTTTAACACCAAATTAATTTCTTTAAAATCCTATTTAATTAATAAAATAGTTTATCATGAAATTTGGGATGTTACAATTCTACCCAACTTACAGAAATTTCGTCCTCGAAATTTGTAATGACGAATAAGCAAACAAATATCTAAATTACCGCAGTCAAAATCGAAACTTTGTCTCCAAAGATATAATAAACATGTCGAAGGTATTCATAATTTATTTAAGTACAACATATCAGAAATAAGTTGCATAGCATGATAGGGATTATAATATGAGTTGAAAATGCATATCACATTTAGCATTCAATTATGGACGACAATAACATAGAGTCACTCGCTATAATCTACAAATAAAACATAACATATAAGCTTAGTTAGTAATTACTTACTACATTTAATTGGGGTGAAATGAAACATATTTCAAGTACATTGCTAATTGCTACTAAATAATTATTAGTAACGACTTTATCAACTAATGTAAGTCGAATAAGACAAATAATTATTACTCGTATTTTAATATTGAATAATATTGATAATTTTTGATTGATTTTTTTTTTTAATTTAGAGGATGTTACACCCCCGAATCAAAAAGTGATGTTAAAGTGTTACCTGCAATCTCACAGTCACGTTGAATCAGACTACCAGATGGATTCCCCTCTTCAGCACTCACACAATAAATGCGTCCTCTAGCAGTAGGACGGGTAGCCCTAGCTACATTCACACTTGGTTCCACCTTTGGAGCCGTGCAATCCCTTGCCTTGTGTCCTGGCTTCCGACAATTGTAACAGGTGAGAACATTAGAGGTACAAGAACTAGCATAATGTCCCTCTTCCACACATCGGAAACATCAAAGCACTTGTCCCAATTGTCTTCCAAAATTCTGGTTCCCGGGGCGATTCTGCCCACCGTTGTTATTTTGTGGTCGATTATAGGGTTTAGCAACTTGTTTCCCCTTGTTATTCTGATAATTCACCCGACTAGGTCCTCCTACACCAAAATTCCCTCCTCGTCTAGCCCTCTTATTCTTCATATCCTCAACTTCCCTGCATTTTTCCACGAGAACTTGGATAGGTTGAATTCCCAAGGGCAAGACCGAGTCTTGAATCTCATACTTCAGTCCGTCCTGAAAACGATGACACATGAATGGTTCATCAATTTCTTCACGAAAAAACCGGAAATGCCTTGATAGTGATTCAAACTTAGCGGCATATTCGCCCACGGTCATGTTCCCCTGATGCAGTTTCAGGAAATCGTCGCCCAGTTTAGTCCTGGTACTCATCGAGAAGTATTTGTCTAAAAACTTCCTCTTGAATGATTCCCAGTTCACCTCCTCATGAGCTGATCTCATCAATAGTCTTGCACTCCTCCACCAATACTCAGCATCCCCTAATAGCATATAAGTGGCGTAGTTGACCTTCACTGCCGCTTGACAGTTAATCATTTCGAAAATCTTCTTCACTTCTTGGATCCACTTAAACCACTTCCTGAACATTTGAAATATGCTTATTTAGAAGGAAATGGCAAGTTACCTGTGATTATTTCAGCCAAACTTGAAGATGAACAGGAACAGAAGCTATTGCAGATTTTGAGAAAACACAGGAAGGCAATCGGATGGACCTTGGCTGATATCCCTGGTATTAGCCCATCCATGTGTATGCATAGGATACTACTGGAGGACGAGGAAAAATTAGTCAGGCAGCCCCAAAGGCGACTTAACCCATTAATTTTGGATGTTGTAAAAAAAGAAGTAACCAATCTCTTGCAAGCAGGCATTATATACCCCATCTCAGATAGTCAATGGGTGAGTCTGGTGCAGGTAGTCCCAAAGAAAACTGGACTCACGGTGGTTAAAAATGAAAATAATGAACTTATCCCCACACGAGTGCAGAACAACTGGAGAGTATGCATTGATTACAGGAGACTAAACCAAGCAACTAGAAAAGATCATTTTCCTATACCATTCATTGATCAGATGCTTGAGCGTTTGGCTTGTAAGTCACATTATTGTTTTCTTGATGGTTTTTCTA
This sequence comes from Cicer bijugum, assembly GCA_037974875.1. Lineage (NCBI taxonomy): Eukaryota > Viridiplantae > Streptophyta > Magnoliopsida > Fabales > Fabaceae > Cicer > Cicer bijugum. Next base: position 4,936,927 of record JBBPBT010000487.1, read on the forward strand.
GTTATTTTCATATCCATATTGCACCAGAGGACCAAGAAAATACTACATTCACTTATCCTTTTGGTACATTTGCCTACAGGAGGATGCCCTTTGGCCTATGCAATGCTCCTAGCACTTTCCAAAGCTGCATGATGAGTATTTTCTCTGACTTGATAGAAAATTGTATTGAAGTTTTCATGGATGATTTTACTATGTATGGTTCCTCACTTGATGCATGCTTGAACAATTTAGATAGAGTTTTGCATAGATGTATTGAAACTAACCTTGTGTTGAATTATGAAAAATGCCATTTTATGGTTGAACAGGGCATATTTTTGGGACATGTGATCTCTAAAAATGGGATTGAAGTGGATCCTGCCAAAATTAATGTGATTTCTAATTTGTCTTAATCATCTTGCATCCGCGAGATTCGTTCTTTTCTAGGCCATGCAGGTTTTTATAGGCGATTAATCAATGATTTCAGTAAGATATCCCTTCCACGGTCGAATTTGCTGCAAAAAGATGTCAGTTTCACCTTTGATGACAAATGTAAGAAGGCGTTTGATTTCTTAATGGCAGCACTAACCTCTGCTCCCATAAATCAGCCACCCAATTGGACCCTCCCTTTTGAAATTATGTGTGATGCATCTAACTATGCTGTGGGAGCAGTCCTTGCACAAAGGGTTGGTAAGGCTGCCCATGTTATTAATTATGCTTCTAGAACTTTAGATTCTGCATAGGCTAATTATACTACCACTAAAAAGGAACTTTTAGCTATTGTTTTTGCACTTGATAAGTTTAGATCATATTTGTTAGGTTTGAAGGTAGTTGTTTTTACGAACCATGCAACTTTGAAGTTCTTGTTGAAGAAACTAGAAGCAAAACCAAGATTGATCTGGTGGATGTTGTTACTCCAAGAATTTGGTGACAGATCATTTGAGCAGAATAGAAATGGATGAGGACCCCATCCCCATTCAAGATGACTTCCCTTATGAGCAATTGCTGTAGTTGCGTGAGGTAACTCCTTGGTTTGCTGATTTAGTTAATTATCTAGTTGTTGAAGTCTTTCTTGTAGATGCATCCCGAACACAAATACACAAACTTAAAAGTGATTCCAAATACTATGTGTGGGATGATCCATATCTGTGGAAATTCTGTAGTGACCAGGTGATTAGGCGATGTATTTCCCACCATGAGGCTCAATCCATTCTTCATTTTTGTCATGCCTCTCCAACTGGAGGACATTTTGGTCCTCAACGGACAACAAGAAAAGTCTTAGACTCGGGTTTCTTTTGGCCCACTTTCTTTAAAGATGCTTTTGAGACTTACAAAACTTGTGAACAGTGCCAAATAGTAGGAACAGCAATCACTCGTAAGAGTGAGATGCCTCAACAACCTATGATTTTCTGTGAAGTATTTGATGTGTGGGGCATTGACTTTATGGGCCCTTTCCCTGTATCTTTTGGTTATGTCTATATTTTAGTAGTTGTTGATTTTGTTTCGAAGTGGGTAGAAGCAATACCCAATAGGACTAATGATTCTAAAGTTGTTGCAGGTTTTATTAGATCAAATATTTTTTGCAGGTTTGGAATACCCCGAGCCATCATAAGTGATCAAGGCACTCATTTTTGCAACCGCACCATGGATGCTTTGCTTTCGAAGTATGGCGTTGTGCATAGAGTTTATATACCATATCATCCCCAGACTAATGGGCAAGTTGAAGTCTCAAATAGGGAAATCAAAAAGATCTTAGAAAAGATGGTGCAGCCAAACAGGAAAGATTGGAGCCACTGACTTGAAGAAGCTCTTTGGGCTCATAGAACAACCTACAAAACACCAACAAGAATAACCCCTTATCGACTTGTGTTTGGTAAGGCATGCCACCACCCAGTAGAAATAGAGCACCGTGCTTATTGGGCGGTCAAGAGTTGTAATCTTGAGATGGAGAAAGGAGGTTTGGAGAGAAAGCTTCAATTACAACAACTTGAAGAGCTTAGACTCGAACCTTACGAGAACTCTCGCATCTATAAGGAGAAAACTAAGTACTTTCATGATAAGATGATTTCTAGGAAGAAATTTTCTATTGGCCAAAAAGTTTTATTATTCAACTCCCTTTTGAAAATTATGGCTAGGAAACTTTGATCGAAGTGGATTGGCCCTTTTGTTGTTACTAACATTTTTCCTCATGGTGCAGTGGAAATAAAAAGTGAAAACACTGAAAAAAGGTTCAAAGTAAATGGACAACACCTCAAGCTATTCCATGAGAACCTTGTGCTTGAAGATTCTATCATAGAAGAACTCTCCTTGGAATAGCCCACCTACGCTGAAGTTTAAACAGGGAGCTCCCTTTTCTTACTCTTATTTTATACTTGTTAGTTTCATTGAGGACAATGTGTAATTTAAGTGTAGGGATATTATTTAGGATTCTAATTGTTATGATTTTAATTATTATAATTCCAAAAATAATAATAATAATAATAATAAATAAATAAATAAATAAATAAATAAAATAATGGACATTGCATGCTTTTCATCAGATTTTATGATTGTAAATGTTGAGAGTTTGTTTGGATTGGCATGATTAGATAGTATTTTTGCATTCTTGGTAAAATAAATTAGATAAAAATGTTAAATTATGTATCATTTGTGATAAGTCATTAACCTTTGTGAGATTTTTGAGCCATATTATGAATGGAATACATTTTTCAATCCTTTTTTTTTTTGGGTGTTATCTCACTCATGATTGCTAGTTACGTCGTAATTTGACTTGACTCTTGTCTGCATGCATATATTGAAATGATCTAGGCATTTGTTTCTAATTAAGCTACCAGCCAAATAAGCCTACCCTACAATTATCCATTTGTTTAAGCCCCTTTGAGCCTAATTACCCCATTTTTTCTGTTATATAGCTCATTAAAGCCTAAAAGTGAAAAACAATGAATTGCTTAAATCTTGGGGGATAAAGGAGTCTTTCCTTACATATATTTAGGGGTGCTCAACTTGTTTGAGAGTAATGAAAAAAAAAAGAAAGAAAGAATGAAAAAAAAAACGAAAGAAAAAAAATTATATATATATATGAGGAAAAATGGTTGTGTTATGAACAAAGAGAGTATGAAAATAAAAGTTAATGATGTTTTGTTGAGTTACTTAATGTTGTTTTTCTCTCTTCATCAGTACTCCTTTATCCTCTTTGATTTTCAGCCCTGGTCTCCTTAGGATTATCTCATCCTTACCTTGGCCACATTACAACCTAAATGAAGATCTTTTGATCATTATCTGCATGTGTTCCAAATATAGATTATAGAGGCTTGTCAAGCCTATGGTAGTGCTAGATTTCATGATGTGTTTTGAGTGTAAACAGTAGCCCAAACACTTTGAGTGTAAACACTTTGAAAGAATTTTATATCCCAGGAGGACTCTATCACTTATGATCCATATTTTAGTTAACTTGTCCTCCTGTTTTCCTTGGTTATGATAACAAAACTATTCATAATTGCCTTAAGCTAGAAATATTTTTCTCTCCCACCACTTGCATTCATAAAAATATTTGGAATCACATGCATTGTTTTGCTCGGAGTGCAAAAGTTTAAGTGTGGGGGAATTTGATCATAGCATTTGGGCACATGTTTTTAGGTTTTTAGTTTGGTATTTTAAAAGCTCTTTATAGCTTAGATTAATATTTTTAGCTTGTTTCTAAACTTTAGGTCGAATTTGAATTATAATTTTATAATTTACATTTTGACTCTTTCTTGCTGTGTAGGTCATAACTTGAGCTCTGGATATCGGATTGATACATATGAGCAAGCGTTGGAAAGATAAAAATTTGAGCTACAACTTTTGTGTTGGAAGGAAACACCAATTCCGAACTTTACTGGGCCGAAATTGCAAATTTCGTAATATGAATTTTTGTAATAATTTTAATTAGTGGGCCACTTGTTTTTAAACCCTAAACCCTAAACCCTAAAGTCCAATATCAAGTACTATATATTGGCAGTTTTGTTTCTTTTCTAAAGATGGAAAAATTAGGATTCAAATTGCTACAAGAAATAAATAGAGTTATTTTAATTTCATGGAAGGCTAATTTTATAAGATTAATCCACGAGTTCAGAGTTTCATCAACACCTTGAGATTCAGATTACACTGTCAATTTCTATTCATGATTCTATTATTGTTTATTTGATTATATTGATATTTTGATTGCTTAAATTCAATTTCAATAGGATTGATTAAATTTATTTAATAGAATTTAATTTCGGTTTCTAATTTAATTGAATTATAATTTTGCGATGCTTGATCGTTAATTGTAATATTTTGATGATTGTGATGCTTAATCCAATCAAAGAAACCAAATTCACATAGGATTGATTACGCTTGTTTGATCAATTCTATAGTCAAATAAGAATAGAATCATAATTTAGAAATTAAACTCATTGATAGAATCTATGATAGGTCTGAAACTCGAATAAGTGGATTAATCGTTTTGCTCATCTGTTAAATAAAAAATTCTAATAAACCCCTTTTTAATTTAAATTTTCAATTTGGTTATTATTATTATTATATCAGAAGTCCTTGTGAAACAATTTGAGTTATTACCTCTATTTACATTTTATCAATTGTAATTGACCCGTGTGCGACAACAGATCAAAATTGTAGTAAAACTCTCTAAAAACTTCAGTTTCAACTTCATAAATTATTCATTTTTATAATTTAATTTGTTACATATGAATAATTAATGCATCTAGATGGTTCTATTGGAACCAAGTTCATTTTATACTTACAATTTTTATGATAACAAAATTATTTTATGAGAACAATATATTTGACTTCAAAGAGTATGAAAGAAGATACAGTCAAGATTTATAGTGGATTTGATTAGGATTTATCAACAATAAAATATGAATAGAATAAATTTGAAGAATTTAAAAATGCAATTTGAACAAAATACAAACATAATCAATCTGAAGAATTTACAATATAAATCTAAACAAAAAACGAAAAAAAAATCAATTTGAAGAATTTACAAACACAATCTAAACAAAATACAATTCATAATTAAACAAGAACAAAATTGAAGAAAAAATTTTAACCATAAATAAATACTCAAGGTTGAAGAATGAAATCATCAAAAAGCAGAAAAGGGTAGTCTTTGAATTCAAAGAGAGAAACAGTTATTCGAATGAGAAATATTTTCTGAGTCTTCTTTTCTTAGAGTGTGGGAGTTATTGTTATTATCAGCTATTTTAGAAGCAACTACTCAAGTTCCAATATTTTGTATCTAACCCGATAGTGGTTTAGTATCTTCTTCAATTTGGGGTTGTAAAGTTGTTAAGAGAAGACTTGGCTTGTAGGGTCAAGGTGGTTAGTTCCTCAAATGTATGGGGTTGTCAGACTATTTGGGAAGACTAGCTTGGAGGGTCAGGTGCTTTGTAATTCAAGGTGTTTCCAAGATCCTATATTTCACAAGATCCTAAACTTTGGGGCTTGGTGGAAGTTGGTTATATTTCCTCGAAGAATACTGATGGTATTAAAATTCCCAAAATGGAGATGAATATTGATCAGAAGAAGATGAACAATATGCATCATAAGTCCAAAACATTCATGATAAATGCCATCGCCTTCTAGGAGTTTGACAAGTGCACTAGCAAGGAGACAACAAAGAGTATTTGTGATAGTCTGATTCTGACCTATGATGGAAGCAAGTAAGTACATGAAGCAAAGGCCAACCTCCTAGTCAAAAAGTATGAGCTATTCAAGATGGAAGAAAATGAATACATTGAAACAATGTTTTCTAGATTCCAAACTCGGTCTCAAGATTAAAGGTACTTGAAAAGATTTATATTATTGTTGATCATGTAAAGAAGATACTAAAGAGTCTAAAAAGCAAGTGGAGACCTAATATCACTATCATTCAAGAACCAAAGGATTTGAATACTCTTAAGCTGGATGAATTAATTAGCTCTCTCAAATCACATGAAATAGAGCTTGTAGAGGATGAGCCCAAGAAGAAGAGTATGATGGCTACATAGGATGATTCTTATGAATCCTCTAATGATGAAAAACACGTAGATTTGGCTCTGATGGTTCATACCAACCCTGCCTCTAGATCTAACACAGATTACGACTCTGGAAGTGAATCAACAAATGAAGAAATTGAGGTATTTTCTAATAAGCATGAAGAAGTATTTCAAGATTTTCTCGATAATGGTATGGTAAGAAGCAAGTATGCATCTATGATTTATGGTGTTAATAGGAATGGTAAAAAAGGAATAGGATTTCAAGAAAAAGTAATTGAACCTAAGTTTTCCCTCTAATGATTTATGTACTATTTTCTATAAGAAAGGTCACACTAAAATATCTTGTCCTATGCTAACCACATTGAAAGACAAGAAACCTTTAAGAACTAACAAACCATGACCTAACCAGATTTGGGTACCAAAGGATAAACTTTTTAATGTTCTAGATGTTCAAAACAACCAAATTGCAACACCACTCATGGTGCCTTGTCAATATATGCTTGCAATATATGAAGGAAAAAAGGTCTACGTTCCAAGACATAACAAACAGAAGCCAACTAACTCTAGTGGAAGAAGGATTGGTCAGCACAACACCTATCACAACCAAAACCATATGATGAACAAGAAATATCAAAAAATCAAGAATATCAACAAAATCAAATCTGACAGAGAAATCACACATATCAACAAAATAGGAACTACCAGAAGAATGAAAATTACCTTAAGTTCCAAAAATCATCAGAGGAACTTGATACATCAGCAGAAACAGAAGTTTCAAATTAACAATCAGAATTAGGAGACTTCTTTTAAAACTCCATTCAAATTCATCAAGACTACAAACCTGGATTGGAATTCAAATCCCTTCATCCAGACCCTATAATCGGAGAATATGCAAATTTAAAATCTGAAAACTAGAAAAGAAGAAAAAAAAGGGTTTTCATAGAGAAATTGAAACTGATGACTAATAGGTTATATCATTATTCGATTTTAATTATTATCTGAATTATATTATGATATATGAAAAACAGCTTGACCTTAAAAAGTCAAAGCAATTTGAGGATACTACAGGTTTACTAGAACCAAAGGAAGCAGATGTAGACAAACCAGAAGATGAAAAATCATCAGAGGATGAATATGATAAAGTTAGAAATAGTCAAGATAAGACGTAAGGAAGATCTGGATCGAAGTACGAGTCATCTCATCCTGAAAGTCTAATCATTGGAAGTGCAAGTGATCCTTTATGGATCATATCATCATTAAAAGATACGACTTTGTTTGGCTCGCTATCATCAACTGACCCTACCACTATTGATGAAGCATTGGCAAACGATGGACGGATTCTTGCAATGCAACAAGAGTTAAGAGGAATGATATTTGTAATCTAGTACCTAGACCAAATAAGAATATTATTGGAGCCAAATGGGTTTTCATAAACAAGCTAAAAGAAAAAGGTGAAGTGATCAGAAACAAGGAAAGACTTGTCGCACAAGGCTACATTCAGCAAAAAGGCATTGATTACTAAGATATTTTCTCTAGTGACCATGTTAGAAGCTATATGAATCCTACTTTCTTTTGCTGCTAATAATAACATTACATAATTTCAAATGGATGTTAAAAGAGTTTTTCTAAATGGTTATATAAGTCAAGAATTAGCATGTAGGGCATGGTATGATAGACTTAGTAACTTCTCGCTTAAAAATAACTTTGAAAGATGACAAGTAGATAATACACTTTTTAGAAAATCAATAGAAGATTACATTCTTATTATTCAAATTTATGTTGATGACATTATTATTGGATCTACTAATGGCACTCTTTGCCAATAATTTTCAAAATAGATGCAGCTTCATTTTCAAATGAGTATGATGGGAGAACATAAGTTCTTCTTAGGGATACAAATTCAGCAAAGTCAAAAAGGTATATACATTCAAACTAAATATACAAAAGAGCTTCTCAAAAAGTTTAAGACGAGTGGTTGCAAACCTACGGCTACACCAATGCACCCTACTTGTTCACTTGAAAAAGATGATTCATGCAAAAAAAAATGAAAAACCTACAGAGGAATGATAGGATTCCTACTTTGCCTTATCTCTTCCAGACCTAACATCATGTTTAGCGTATGTGTATGTGCAAGATTTCAACATGACCCTAGGGAATCATATTTAACTACTGTTAAGAGAACCCTTAGATACCTAAAAGGCTCTATCAACCATACCTTGTTCTACAAGAAATCTTCTAAGTACAAATTGAGTAGATAATGTGATTCTGATTATGCTGGAGATAAACTTGAGAGAAAGAGCACTAGTGGCAACTGCACCTTTCTTGGTGACAACTTAATATCTTGGTCAAGTACGAGACAAAACACCATTGCAATACCAACATCAGAGGCTAAGTACATTTCAGCAGTTGGATGCAGTTCTCAACTACTTAGGATGAAGCAAGACTACAAAATCCTAGAATCCAATATTCCCATCTATTTTTATAACATTTCTTCCATTTGTCTAACCAAAAACCTTAGCTTACATTCTAGAGCTAAACACATAGTGATCAAACACCACTTTATTAAAGACCTTGTTCAAAAAAGGGTACTAAACATTCAATTTGTAGACATTAAACACCAATGGGCTGACATATTCAAAGTAGTTTAGTTTTACATTAGGTTTTATATTTTCTTGTAATATGTTGTATTCATGATATTAAAAAAAAACGAAAAAAAATGAAAAACAAAAGTTTCAGTTTCAAGTCTTTTTGTTTGATGACAAAAGGTGGAGAAATATATTTGATACAGTGGAGAGAAAATGTTACTTAGACTTAAGAGGAACCCTAAGTTAAGGGTGTCAAAGAAATACAAAGTAACAATGTTATAAAAAATACAAGTTGTATCATCATAAAAAAGATGGGGATTCTTGGAACCAGGTTCATTTGATACTTAGAGTTTTTATGATAACAAAAGTATTTTATGAGAATAATATATTTTACTTCAAAGAGTATGAAAGATGATATGGTCACGATTTGTAGATGATTTCAAGAAGATTTGATCAAGATTTATCTACCACAAAACATGAACAAAGTCAATCAGAATAATTTACAAACGAAATATGAACAAAATACAAACATAATCAATCAGAAGAATTTACATCCTCAATCTAAACAAAAAATGGATATGATCCATTTGAAGAACTTACAAATGAAACTTGAACAAAATACAATTCACAATTAAACAAGGACAAATTTGAAGCCCAAATTTTAACTATAAATAGATACTCAAGATTGAAAAAGAAAACCATTGAAAAGCATAAAAGTGTAGTCTTAGAGTTCAAAGAGAGAAACACTTGTTCGAATGAGAAATATTCACGGAGTGTTCATTTCTTAGAATGTGAGAGTTAATATTATTATCAACTTTTTTATGAGCAACTACTCAAGTTCCAATTTTTTGTATCCATGTCAATAGTGGTTTAATTCCTTCTTCAATCTGAGGTTATCGTATTGTGAGGAGAAGACTTGGCTTGAAGGATCAATGTGGTTAGTTCCTCAAAAGTCTGGGGTTGTCAGGCTATTTGGGAAGACTGGCTTGGAGGGTCGTGTGTTTTGTAATTCAAGGTAATTTAATTAGTGGAATAAAGCCTTCTGAATGAGGGGATTAGATGTAGAAAAGTTAGTGATGAACCAGGATAAATCTACATGTTAAATTATGTATGCTTTCATTGTTTGCTACCTCTGAATCTGATTGCTTCTACTCCAAGTAAGTCACCAAAACCGAACTAGTTTTCCATTTATTTATAAATTATTAATAAGTTATCATCTATTTCAAACCCCATTCAAGTCCTCCTTCTCGTGTTTGCACATTCAGGTTTTATATTATGAGTGTGTATGCAACATCATTATAATTTGTCACATCAATATTTTTTAGTTTAAAAATCTAACAGAGATAGATAAAGAGAGACCAAAACTGTCAGATTTTAAAATAGGCAACCAATTTCGTGAATTGGTGAAAATAGAGGGACAAATATGCAATTAAGCATTTTAATTTTAATTTAATAAAAAAGTATTAAGTTAATGTATCAAATAGTTCAATTCTTATTGGATGAAAATATCAATTAATTTTACATTGTCGGTACATATAAACTAAACTCTAAGAAAAATTGGAAAAAGAAAATGTGTATTTATAAAATGATATAAATGTCCTTTAAGTAAAAACAAGATTTGGCTTCTACTCTATCTAGAATAAAATATAACCAAAAAATTAATCTAAAAAGTTGATGTATCTGGTCTTAATTTTTAATTAAATATGTAAGACCCGTAATTTATTTATAACAAGAGTTAGGACTTACTGTCTAATTATGTCTTATGTTGTTTATTATTTTGTCTGGTTATTGTTTTCACTATCTGTTGTTTGTAAAATTATTGTAAGTGTTAGACTTGCAAATTAATCCATGAAAAAAATTTTGGATGTTTCCTTGATGATAAATGACTATGTGATTGTCTTGGCATTGTTGAAATTTCAAAAATAATTTTCAACTGAGTTTTTTGAAAATGGGCATGATATACTCGCTGTTTAAATTTTGACAAACTCCGAATGACATCGACATTTAATCAGCTATTTTATATATCGACTATAATGAGAATTTGAGAAAAATTTCGTAGGATAAAAATTTATTCACGAAATTTTGTAAAGCTTTAATTTGTATATTTGTAGGATATTAATATTTTATTGAGTGGTTAATGAAAAAATCTAGTTATTTTCCTACTATGTAGTAAGACTTTGTAAGGACCAAAATGAGCCACTTCACTATCCCTTTTTGTGTATTAATTAGAATCATTTCTGTAAAAGGGATCAGACAAGAAGTGATGGGTTGGTAAAATATTTTCAGAGACCTAGTTAAAATGATTCGTAGGAAAATAATTTAATCGAATTATACAGAATTATAATCAATAAATATTTTAAGACATCGCGCCTTAGTGGTAAATTTTTTTGTCAATTAGACTGCGACAAGAGTAGATATTTTAACTTAAGTAGATCTAGAAGTGAGGGAAGTGATTTAATTATAACTAAGTATCATAAAGGTTATTGGGAGATTTTAAGATTAAATTTATGTGATTAAATTTTGTGGTTAAAAATCTTCTCTCATTCTTTAATTTATGGCCATCATCATCATCTTACTATCTCTTTCTTTAATTCTTCAAAAACATCTTCTCTCATTTCTCTCCAAACCCAAATCTTCTCCTTCATTTTTGAGCAACTTAGAGGCTTCCAAACACAACCTCCAACTACAAAGTTGTTTCACTACTTGAAAGCATTGTAAAGAGCTAACGATCACTGAATGAGGTATCGATTTCACCACTCTTTTTTCTCATACCCGTAAGCATGCATATATAGGGGGGATAATGATTTTTTATTTATTTTATGTTTTTAGCTTTTATCTTGCTTGTTTTTCACTACTATGGTTGTTATTAATGTTTAGGATATTAAAGGAAACATTTTTAACTCTTTTTCTTTCAAAAATAAAAAACCCTAAGTAAGGGAGTAAAATGAAAGTGTTTTTTTTTTTCTTTGGTGTTTTCTTAATATTGAAGTTAGAGGAGTTAGTAACTTGAATAACAAAAAATGAAATCAAACCCCCAAATTTTTAGTAAGACCAAATATGGTGTGTCTTAATGTGAAATTTTGATTTTTGTATGTGTTTGAGTAACACGATGAGTTGTTTTCAAATAAATAAGTTTGAACTTTCAATAGAAATTTTATTAGAGGGTTTAAGTTAATAAAGTTATGAAGAACTTTTCAAGTGTGTTTGGTTATGTTTTTGTAATTAAAATGACAACTAGATGTTAAGGTGTTTTGGGACCAAAATGCTATATTAAAAAAACAAAAACTCATAGTTGTGAGATGAGGATTTTAAAGTGAGTGATTCACATTAAATAAATTGATTTTATTGAGTAAAGTAACCTTGAGTCTCAAAAATGAATCGAAATTGTTGACACCGAGTTAGCGGTGGGGAGAACCTTGAATATTTTATCTTTTTTGGGTTGAAATTTTTAAGGAACATAGATAGAAACAAAAAGGTCATGGAAATTTTTGTTTGGAATAAGTTTTGAAATAAAGGGGTAAATGAATTGTTGTGGGTTATTTTAATTCAAAAGTATTTGTGGGGTAGAAATTTTGTAAACTTTAAAGAAGATAGGAAAAAGTTCTCTTGTGATTTTTATGGCATTTTTAATTAAAATTTGGAGTCGTTTAAAGTTTGAAAGCATGGGAGTTGTTGTCATTGATTATTTATGTTGTTTTAAACTAGATTTGAATCTGGAATTGGTTTGAAAAATTTTGATGATTAAAATCAATTTTAGTCGAGTGGTATATTCATATAAAGAGAGTTCAAAATTTTATTTTAAAGTTCGTTTTAAGTTTACTTTGTTATTGCGGTGTTAAAGGTTTTATCCTTTGGGTTTTTGTTAAAACAAGGTTTCTACCTTTATAGATTGAACTAAATAGTTTTAGTCATTGATATTATATTTTTAATTTTAATGAAGAAATTTAACTTTGAGAAACAAAGCTTCAAATGTCATGACTTTGAGAATAGTTCATATAAAATTTATATATATAAGGGTTCAAACTTTGTATATCAAAAAGGTTTGAAAGAGAAATATTCACTTTATGAATAAAATTTCAATCTTAAGTTTTGAAGTTAAAAGTTTTAACTGTTATAGTAAGGATATCAACTTTATGCTAAAATTTGAAGTTGAACAAGTATTTAGGTATTTTGAAAATCAATGATTGATTGATTAGAAACTTGTATTGATTAAATTAATTGATTGGTTTAACGTACAATAAAATTTAGATGTGTCATTGAAATCGTCAGATAGGTTATGTTGGCTTAGCGTAAGTTGCTTGTGTAATACTGCATTGTCAAGATAAGGACACTTTCTAACAATATTATATATGCTTGAATACATAGTGTGTATGTATACATGTTTTTTGTGCTTGTGGTGAATAAAGATGCACACAATTGTTATTGACGAGAATATGTCTTAAGTATGCTATGTGAAAAAGTATCAAAAATAATTAGTATTTAATGAGTATTACAAGGGGAGTCTTTTAATAGGTGCATTTACATAATGATTGATGTAGAAGAGTCAGAGTATGCTCATGCATTTCATAGTTAGTGATGATCATGATGGGCCATGGGGTGGTTCCTTGAGTTGATTGATCCACTTTATCCTTATGAGGATTTTGGAGTCGTGTAGATCTGTGATAGACTAGAATGTAGTAACTCGTGTTGATGTGTGATAGGTAGCACCTCGACAATTAATAATGATTTGTGAGAGGCGGTATATTTATGATTTACGCCCCTCGAGGTGGGTGTGGAAATTTCGGAATCATGTGCACTGACATATAAGCATTTCAGTAGGTATTTTGTCACACGATTCATGTTAATTATATGATGATATTTATATGCATGTTTGTTTATCACTTGATGTCATGCCATGTTATGCTTTTGTGCTTTGTATTTTTGTATGTATGTGGTTTTTAGATCTTGACCCTCTACTATTATATTGGATTCAGATTACGGTTCAGGTTCTTAGAGTTTTGAGTCATACTGGAATTGCAACAATGTCAAAGATGTGACATAGCGATGATTTTGGATTGGTAATCGGAAGCATAGAGGCATGAATCCACTTGTGGATCCTCAATACCCAGTCAACCTAAGTTTGATTAATGATCAACTTAGGGTTTTATTTAAGGATTTTATTTATTCTCCCTTCCATATTGCAATGTTGTTGTCGCAATGATATTTATTTATTTGAAACAATTATAATTTTTTTTTAGTCAATGAGAATTGTTCGATTGTAATTAAGTTCATTGGGTCAAAACCATTTTATATAATAAAACAATGATTCTAAATGTCACTTTTGGAAAATAATTTTATAATTAAATATTTTACTCTGATTTAAATTACAGTACAATTATGAATATTTTATCGAAAAATGTTAAGTTGTTTAAAAACAAAAAACACTCTTGCTATTAAAAATTAGGGTGTTACATTGTGGCATCAGAGCCCTAGTTTAGATTTCTTTAGGGTTATGATTTGGTGCCCTAAGCTACTCAAGAGTCGGGTTTATGGGTATCAAGTAAATGCATTCCATGTGTGCTTTGTGTTTTATTGTCTTGTGTCAAGCATGATATGCTTAAGTAGTTTATTATTTCTTATACGAAATAACATGCCTTGTAGCACTTTAGTTGGAAGAGCAGTTAAAATGTAGAACGTTATTCAACTTTAGTCGACAAGTGCCTCTGAATTCCTTATACGCATCGGCTAGGAAAGATAGGATTGAACTAAATCATGATGGCATGGGATTTATGAAGTGCTTCCAAGAATATAGAGTCTATGTTGTTGGTGGTAAGTCGAAGATGATGGGTATGGATGGATTAAAGTTAGACTGGTATGGGATATCATGGAAAGATCTAACTGGAGGATTTTTTTTTTTAAGAAAAGTATTAGATGTTCTCCTGATAGAGTTTAGAACAATATTGGATGAAGTTTGATAATTGTCAAAGAGATGTGAACACCATGGAATTGTTGAGAATATAGGGCTTCCATTTGCAATAGCATTTGGTGCTTATGTGTCAATGAAAGAAGCTTGTATTGAAGTTAAGGAGCGTTTCACATTAGGGGTGAATACTACCTTGATTAGATAAAGGACGCTTTGAGGAAAAGTCGGTACCTTGAGGGGTAATTTGGAGCATTTGAGTTATACTAGATTCGCAACTTACATTGTTAAGTATGAACCTCATGACGATTTTAGGAGTGAGACTATATATTTCGTTAGTAAGTGACAAATCTTTGTGTGTTTTGAGTTTTTTTGTCTTGGTTCAAGCATGATATGCTTAAGTAGTTTATTGTTTCTTATATGAAGCAGTGTGCCTTGTAGCACTTTAGTTGGAAGAGTTGTTAAAACATAAAATATTGGTCGATTTTGGCCGACGAGTGTTTCTTAATTCCTTAGACGCATTGGTCTAGGAAAGATACGGTTGAAGCGATTCATGACGACATGGGATTTATGTAGTGGTTCCAAGGATGTAGAGGCTAAGTTGTTGGTGGTAACCGAAAGATGATGGGTATGGATGGATTAAGATTAGACTGATAAGGGATTTCAAGGAAATATCTAAGTGGAGAATTTTTCTAAGAAAAGTTTTAGATGTTCTCCTGGTTGATTTCAGGACGAGACCAGATGAAGTTTGATAATTGTCAAAGAGGTGTGAACACCATGAAATTTTTTAGAAGACAAGGCTTCCATTTGGAATAGCATTTGGTGCTAAGGTGTCAACGAAAGAGGCTTGTATTGAAGTTAAGGGGCGCTACACATTAAGGGTGAATACTACCTTGGTTAGATAAAGGACGCTTTGAGGAATAGTCTATACCTTGAGGGGTAAGGTCAAGCATTCGAGTTAAACTAGATTCGCGACTTAGATTATTAAGTATGAATCTCATGACAATTATAGGCGTGAGACTATATATTTCGTTTGTAAGTGAAAAATATTTGTGTGGTTTAGGAGATAATAAGTATGGATAGTGATTTTGGATGAAATATAGACGCATAAGTGGGAATTTTGAGTGATGTCAGAGTAAACATAAAGAGTTAAGCCTTGATGTATTGAACCGCATGTTACTATTAAGTGGAATTGGAAGTACAAAGTACAAGAATACTTAGAGATTGTAGCAATGTAAGCTTTGAGTGTTTATTAAAAGATGACAAACATTAGGGGAGTGTGAATATTTTGATAGGTCAAAGGGATTAATCGAGATTTGATTTAGGACCCTGAGATGGTTAATCTTTAAGTCAACAATTTAAAATTCACTAGGCTAGTTGGAGGACCAAGTGACACCTTAAACTTGTATGGTCGAGGTAGTTGAGGTAAGTAACTGATAAATATTTCATGTTATGGGTGGAAGTATCTGAAGATTTACTAAAAATGTTGTGAAGTATTTCATGTTAGGTGGAAGTATTTGAAGATTCACTAGGCTAGGTGGAAGTATTTCATGTTCGTCAATCAAAAGAGTTAAATGTTTGTTTGGTAGTGAAGAATCGAGCATGGAATGGAAAAGTTTGGTGGGAAATTGTAAGGCTTGATTTTTTAAATTACTATAATGAAGAAAGACGAAGTATGATAGCAAATGAGTTAAGCAAATAAAGGACTTTGTATGTTGACCACATGGACAGTTGAATGACGATAGAAACAAAGATTATTTTGAGATATATTTTAGATGTAGAATATTTCATGGGAAGCATGAAAATTAGGATGGATTAGTATTATGTTTGAATTGTTGAAGGAATTCTAAATGACTAGGATGACAAGCTTATTTGAATGAAGAATAGTTGAATAGTAAGAGGAAAGACAAAAGAAAATCAAGTTAGGTTGGATGACATTTTGGGATATGACCCACAGTGGTGTGTGCTAAATGTGACGGTCAAATAAAAGAGCAATTTTGGAAAAAGACATACAAGAGTAAGCTAAGTAATGATTTTGAAATAATAAAGATGTATAAAGGTTTGAGGTAGAAATTTAAGATTTGTGTAAATGAAAAACTAATGTAGTGAATACAATGTATTTGACTTATCATAATGAAAAGACAATCATCAAGCTACAAACAAAGAACGGGCAAAATTAAGAAGTATCATAATGAATGTTGGCAGTAGATGTAGGAAATGATTTTCGGGTTTGTCCAAAATGGCGAAGTATGTAGGAAATTGAATTGTGAAGCGTGAATTTGAGGTGTTAGACATGGGACAAATGTAGGTATTAATTAGTTAATGAAATTCAAGTTTCATTTTTGTTGGAGACATGACTCTTGAAATGAAGCACTTAACTGGAAGGAAGTTTGTTTGTTGTAGGTGGTTTAGTTCAGTCATGTTGTCAAAAATATTTGAGGAAACTTGGATCACCAACCAAATGATGGGATGGAATTGTTAAAGTTATAATTAGAACAACATTCTGATATAAACAGTTGTTGGGCGTAATTTTTTGACTAAAGAAAATCGAGGGTATGTGGGCAATGGAGAAATTAGGGAGTTCTCGGCAATAACGATTGTTTTGTCCTCATTATATTGGCGTCATACTTAGTGTTTCGGTTTGGTACCTAATGGATGTTTTGTACCAAGTGGTTATATGAGGTTATGTGACATATTTTGGGCAATTGTACTTTGTCAATAGGATCAACGTGATCGGAAAATAAGGGAAACTCAGTGGACCATAAGGAGATTGTTAGACCGATTGTGCCTTAGGATAACCTTATGTGCAAGTCGCATGGAGCGCTATTACAGTTAAGATAAGATGGTCTAAGCCACCATCATGGTTGTTGGCTACCTATTGATAAATTAAGGAACTGATCATCCTTAATCACTTGTTGATAGTAGACAAAATCATGTTGAATGGAATGAGCGAGTCTTACCGGCTATGGTAGTGTGTAGAGTTATTAAGCACCCTATGAAAAGGGATATACAACATTTTCTTTGCATAGACCGGTGAAACAAGTTGTATCAGGTATGTTGAGTTTGTGTGCAAACCTAGTGTGGGTTGTTACTCTTACTTTAAGTTTTGAGGACGAAACTTCTTTTTGTAGGGTTGTAATGTAAGACCTGTAATTTATTCATAACAAGAATTAGGACTAATTTTCTAACTGTCTTATGTTGCATGTTATTTTGTCTCTTTATCAGTTTCATTGTCTGTTGTTTGTAAAATTGTTGTAAGTGTTTGACTTGCAAACTAATCCATGAATAAAAATTTGGATGTTTCCTTCATGGTAAATGACTATGTGAATGTCTTGACATTGTTGAAATTTCAAAAATAATTTTCTACTGGGTGTTTTGAAAATTGGTAAGATATACCCGCTGTTTAAATTTTGACAAACTCTGAAGGACACCAAAATTTAATCAGTTGTTTTATATATCGACTATAATGAGAATTTAATCTAATTATATTTTTTTAAGCTAAGGAGCAAAAATTTCGTCGGATAAAAATTTATTCGCGAAGTTTTGTAAAGCTTTAATTTGTAGATTTATTATAAAAATTTTAAGTTACATATAATGTGACTTGTTCAAGAACAAACTTGGACACTAAACTAGATGATGTGACTTAAAGTCACAAAATATCTAGATAATAATATTTTATTGAGTGGTTAGTGAAAACATCTAGATATTTTCTTACTATGTAGTAAGACTTTGTAAGGAGCAAAATGAGCCACTTCACTATCCCTTTTTATGTATTGACTAGAATCATTTGTATAAGAAGAATAAGATGAGAAGTTATAAAGACTTTTGCAAGTATGTTTGATTATGTTTTTTGTAATTAAAATGACTGCTAGAAGTTAAGGTGTTTGGGACCAAAATGATATATTAAAAAAAACTCAAAGTTGTGAGATTTGGATTTTAAAGTAAGTGAGTGATTAACAAAAAAGAAATTGATTAGTTTTCTTGAGTAATGTAACCTGGAAGTACATTTTATAATTCTCTATGTTTATATAGTTAGCTTCTTGAGTCTCATAAATGAATCGAGATTGTTGACACCGATTTAGTGGTGGGGAGAACTTTGAATATTTTATGTATGTTGGGTTGAAAGTGTTAAGAAAAATAGATAGAAACAAAAAAATCATCGGAAAGTTTTGAAATTTTATGTATTTTGGAATAAGTTTTGAAATAAAAGGGTTAAATAAATTATTGTGGGTTATTATAATTCAATAGTATCAGAGTGGTAGAAATTTTATAAACTTTAAAGAAGTTAGGAAAAAGTTCTATTGTGATTTTTATGGCAGTATAAATTAAAATTTACAGTCGCTTAAAGTTTTAAATCATAGGAGTTGTTGTCCTTGATTATTTATAGTGTTTCAAACTAGATTTGAATTTGGAATATGTTTGAAAAATTTTGATTAGTAAAATGAATTTTCATATATATATATATATATAAGGGAGTTCAAAATTTTGTTTAAATGTTGGTTTTAAGTTTACTTTGTTGTTAAGGTGTTAAAAGTT
>JBBPBT010000487.1:4958629-5005688 GCA_037974875.1 Cicer bijugum
ATTTTAAAGTCTTATGATAAGTTATCAAAATTTAGATTATTATAAAAAGACTAAAAAATAAAAACTGATATAATTAAAAAATTAAAAAATATATTCAAATTCTAAAAAAATAGTAACTTAAGGTATGAAAGTATTTAATGTTAATAATTTAAACCACTAAATAAAACATGAGAAATACATATTGAATACCAAACAAAATTTTATATTTCAACAAACGAATACCAATTGAATACTTAATACGAAACCAAGGAAATAAAATCGTTGTTTATATATTAATTAATGTATGTTACACAATAATATAAAAAATAATAATTAATAACAGCAATAAAATTAATAATAAAAGAAAACTGAACAAGGATATAAAAATCCGGGAAAGACACCCATATATCCCTCTTTCTATAATTTTACACCAAAATGTCACAGTCTGAAAAACAAATACGGAAATCCCCTCTTTTTTTCCCCAGTTGCTGGTCGCAACCTAGGGATGCGTTGAACTGATCAAAAAGTACATGATGGTCGCATCCTGGGGATGCGACCTCCTGTAGGCAGTTTTGCAACTTTTTTTCTCCCCATTTTGCCCTTATGTATGGCATATATATTATATATATTTTTATTACATATTTTTAAATTAATAATAACATTATTATAATTAATTAAAATAATAAAAATATTTAATTTATTAATATTATATAATTATTACTAATTATAATAATAAAAAGAATAATAATAATAATTACAATAGTAATAATAATAATAAAAAGAAAATTCTATTAATTAAAAAAAATACATTAATTGATTAATATTATATAATTGTTAATAATTATAATAATAAATAGAATAATAATAATAATAATTACAATAGTAATAATAATAAAAAAAATAAAATTCAATTAATTAAAAAAACATTAATTTATTAATATTATATAATTGTTACTAATTATAATAATAAATAGAATAATAATAATAATAATAATAAACAAAAAATTCTAGTAATAAAATTAAAATAACAATACATTAAAATAAAAGAAAAAAGATATTAAAATAATAATAATAAAACGAAAATTCTATTAATAAAATAAAAATAAAAAATACATTAAATTAAAAGAAAAAATACATTAAATAAAAGAAAAAAATGCTACAAATAAAAAAAATTAAATAAAAATTAATTATGTTACTCTAAATGACCTCCAGTTCCACATCTACGCGGTCGTCGAACTCGTCTAGCCCTTTGAACAATTTGAGGTTGTTGTGGTTGATCACATTGTAATATGTTTGTGGATTAGAACCACTACCACCTGCTTCCGTATCATTTTGAATATCGACATTATACATAGAATCAAAACCATTACCAGCTGCTTCGGTATCATTTTGAGTTTCGATATTATAATTAAAACCACTACCACCTGCTTCCATATCTATTTATTATTATAATTAGTAACAATTATATAATATTAATAAATTAACGTTTTTTTTAATTAATAGAATTTTTTGTTTATTATTATTATTACTATTGTAATTATTATTCTATTTATTATTATAATTATTAACAATTATATAATATTAATAAATTAATCTAATTTTTTTAATTAATAGAATTTTCTTTTTATTATTATTATTATTACTATTGTAATTATTATTATTATTATTATTCTATTTATTATTATAATTAGTAACAATTATATATTATTAATAAATTAATGTATTTTTATTTTTATTTTATTAATAGAATTTTATTATTTTAATTATTATTATTATTCTTTTTATTATTATAATTAGTAATAATTATATAATATTAATAAATTAAATATTTTTATTATTTTAATTAATTATAATAATGTTATTATTAATTTAAAATATGTAATAAAAATATATATAATATATATAATATATATATGCCATTCATAAGGGCAAAATGGGGAGAAAAAAAGTTGGAAAATTGAGGTCGCATTCCCAGAATGCAACCATCATGTACTTTTTCACAGTTCATCGCATCCCCATGTTGCGACCAGCAACTGGGAAAAAAAAAAGGGCATTTCTGTATTTTAATTTCAGAGTGTGGCATTTTGGTATAAATTCATAAAAACAGGGATATACTACGTTTCCCTAAAAATCCTTCTTTATTTTTCCCTCGGATCTACAATAAATGATTAAATACATAAATAAATAAATTAGATGAACTCGTAATTATCAGATCTATACTGTCAAGCAATAATAAGAATCATCTTTGTCAACATATAAGTAGTATTTTCGTATGGTGTTTTTCTCATTGAATACTTAATACGAAACCAAGGAAATAAAATCGTTGTTTATATATTAATTAATGTATGTTACACAATAAAATAAAAAATAATAATTAATAACAGCAATAAAATTAATAATAAAAGAAAACTGAACAAGGATATAAAAATCCTTCTTTATTTTTCCCTCGGATCTACAATAAATGATTAAATACATAAATAAATAAATTAGATGAACTCGTAATAATCAGATCTATACTGTCAAGCAATAATAAGAATCATCTTTGTCAACATATTAGTAGTATTTTCGTATGGTGTTTTTCTCATTGCTTGAAGATGGCAAACATCGACATAATAATTGAAGCTCCAATAATAGCCACTGAACTTGTAAAAGATCCGGCAGCTCCTGCATCGGGACCTGGGGCCGGAGCGGGAGAGAGACTGAGGTCTTGGGCGGAGGCCACCGCGGCGAAAACAAAGACAAAAAAGAAGGAAAACAAATTGAAAGTGGTACCTGACGATGCCATTGTAGAAGTATAAGTGACAAAGAAGAAAAAGTTGAATTGAAAAAAAGGTGGAAAATGTGAATTTAGGGGAAGATGTTCTATTGAAGATATTTTGTAGATAGAAGGGAGTGGGATGTATTTATAAAGGAGATTTGGGAAGGCGTGTGGGACCTACAGAAAACATGAACAGCTGGTGAAACAGGTATCTTGGTTTTGGTTGTATGAATGGTTTCCTGGTTGGTGCCGTTAGATGCTTCTGTAGGTTATTTCGCTTTGTGGGCCGTTACGTTACGTTACGTTTGTTTGTTTATTTTTTTTTTTATCAAAGGCTGTTACATTTTGTTAATTAAAATAAACAACCACTATGATAAATAATAAATGTTTAAATATACTTTTAGTTTATATAATTTTTTAAAATTCTTAGTTTTTAGATTTTCTGTCAATATATTTAGTTTTCACTATAAAATTAACTCATGTGATTTTTTTTAAAATATTTGAATGATTTTTTTATATATATATATATATGATATAGTTCAATGTTGATATTTTAGAGAGTAGATGTTGCATTCAAAATTAGAGTGAAAAATATCTCTTATTTTGTTTGCATTTATTTTATTTGAATAATAATATTTGGAATAAGGGACAATTATTGAAAATATTGTTAATCAATCAAACAAAATAAGGGATATTTAATAATGACTCCAACTTAAAATAAAAGGGTGTTGTCAACCCTCCCTCCATTGCTGTCTATTGCTCTATTATTGATGCTCATTCATTTATGTATTTTTCTTCATCAAATTTATTGTTATGGGGAGGCATTGACAAAAATTAATGCAAACAAAATAAGAGATATTGCTCACTTTCATTTTGAATAGAATGATTTTACTAGACTCTTAATTCAGCTGTTACAACCAAAATATTGTCAGAACTAATTATTTTTAAAAAAATGATGTACAACTCAAATATATCATTTGTAATGAGAAGAAAGAAGTAATCTATTATATATATTTAAAACAGACCCTCCGATGCTACCTTATCATATATTATCCATGTATACAAATATTTCTCTCATCAGTCAAAAAGCTGATATGTATCTCTTGAGAGTATGCTGTAACACCCCGATTTTTAACAGCGATAATGTATTTTTTTTTTAAAAAAACACATTCATAAAACAAAGAAATAAATAAGGAAATACATTTGGATAAATATTTAAGTCATAACACAACGACAATTAAGTCGACATAATTTACAAGCAGCAAAATAGTTTTTGAAATACGAATTCGAAGTATTTACACATCAAAAAGTGGTACATGGGACTCATCGAAAATAAAATGTCATGCTGACAATATTGGTATAGGTATAGTCTTCCAATTTAAAATAAACACAATCCAAAAGAAAGACATATAATCCCTATACGTCAACCTAATCTGATCATTCTACAAAAAAACTATACATCCTGAGTGATCTTCACGCGGCCCGCAAGATCCGCCTAACATAGCTCCAGTCAGGTGTTTCCAACTACATTCCCATCCACAGGGTATGAACCGGTAGGATGGTCCTCGTTCTCATATGAGGGCAAAGCCCAGATTTCCACAATAGTGTAAAGGGTCACCAACCGAAATTAATAATTAACACATAACATTTAAGTTTTTAAATGCACAAAATAACCTTTCAACCTTGCATGCACCTTAAAAGAGTTTCCATATGCTAAACATTCATATAATACTTGCCAAGTAAAAATGAAATCAAAAATAAGGTTTTAATCATTCAAGTAATAAATCAACTGACCAGTCCTTTGATGAATCGATTGGGCAATCGATTGTCTGACTCATAATAAAAGTTTTTACTAAGTAAATCGATTGGGAAATCGATTTCTTAAAGGTTTTTAGTGAAACCTGTATTCTGGGTTTAACTCAATCGATTGGACAATCGATTTGCACATCCATTAAGGAATTGATTTTGTGATTCACAGAACAAAGATTTTGCTGATTTAATCGATTGGGAAATCGATTTTGTGATTCATAGAACAAAGGTTTTGCTGATTTAATCGATTGGGAAATCGATTTCTTAAATGGTTTTATTAGACCTGCGTCCTGTGATTAAGTAAATCGATTGAACAATCGATTGAAATAAATAGCTGAGCCATTGTAACAAGCCAAATCAATTAGTTCAATATATTTTCAAGATTCAAGAAAACAAGAAACGTAATAATCGATTAGGCAATCTATTGAGTTGGTATTACATTTTAACACAATCGATTGAGAAATCGATTTTTCCTGAAGTTTTTCTAAACTACATAAACTGAATCAATCACAATTACACACAATTCCAAAACATAACACTTATCAATTACAAACAATCACCACGACATCTTGAGTTTCGAAATAGTTTTGCAATCAATCACACTTACACACAATTCAAAAACATCCACACTTGGCAATTATAACACAATTACAATGATAACTTAAGTTCGAAATGGTTTTGCAATCAATCACCCTCGCACACAATTCCAAAACATAACACTTAGCAATTATAGCACAATTACCACGACAACTTGAGTTCAAACACTCAATCATAATCTTGAATCAAACACGACTCGTGTGCAAGCACCCTAATGTAATGCTTATATGCCAAAATGTATGGACTCGAAATTCCAAACCAAAACCCTCCTCGAAGGGCCGTAAATCATAATTGTACCGCTTATCACAGGCCGAAGTACTAAATTACCGAGGTGCCACCTATCACGGGTCTGCACGATTTACTAAAAAGCGTAAATCATAAACGTACCGTCTATCACAGACCAGTACTATTTACCGAGGTGCCACCTATCACGGGTTTGCACGATTTACTAAAAAGAAACGTAAATCGTAAATGTATCGCCTATCACAGGCCGAAGTACTATTTACCGAGGTGCCACCTATTACGGGTCTGCGCGATTTACCAAAAAGAAACGTAAATTGTAAATGTACTGCCTATCACAGGCCGAAGTACTATTTACCGAGGTGCCACCCATTACGGGTCTGCACGATTTACCAAAAAGAAACATAAATCATAAATGTACCGCCTATCACAGGCCGAAGTACTATTTACCGAGGTGCCACCTATCACGGGTCTGCACGATTTACCAAAAAGAAACGTAAATTGTAAATGTACCGCCTATCACAGGCCGAAGTACTATTTACCGAGGTGTCACCTATCACGGGTCTGCACAATTTACCAAAAAGAAACGTAAATCGTAAATGTACTGCCTATCACAGGCCGAAATACTATTTACCGAGGTGCCACCTATCATGGGTCTGCACGATTTACCAAATATGAAATGCATGAGCATACTCTGACTCTATCCACGACAATCGTTAAGTAAACGCAGATATTAAAAGATTCCCCATTTTTAATACTCATTTAACTCTAACAATTTTCACGACAATCATTAAGTAAACAAAGATATTAAAAGATTCCCCATTTTTAATACTCGTTTAACTCTAATGACTTTCAAATTCCCTACAGAGCATACTCAGACATATTCTCAAATTCAATCCACAATTCACACCAAATCACATCAGTTCATTTTTCCACAAAATCCACACAAACAGATCTCAAAATTTATAAGTATTAATTATAAACATGTCAAATACGACAAACACAAATCATCACAACCCACCACTCAAACACATCAAATTTCATTTCCTCAAAATCATACATAAATGGGTTAAATTCATTTTCTCCAAATCAACACTTCAACCCTAACAAAATTCTTTTCCACACAACCACAAATAAGTCCCTAAATGCAAACTAAAAGTTTGGAAGGAGCCCTTACCTTAACGTTAGCTTTAACGTGGGATTCCGGTACCGCGAGTAAATCCGGTAAAATCTTCGCTCTCGACGTCGCTTCCAAAGTTAGTTCACCAGCACTATAGCATGGAGGTGAACAACTTTCCCTTCTATCTCTTCGTGAAACGAAGCTTAGATCTAGACGAAATGACGAAGATTGTGTTTCACGGTTTTAAAATCCCTAACACCGTTTTTCTTTGTTTACGAATCAACGAGGAAGTATGAAGATGAGAAATCCTTGTCTTCTCACCCACCAAGCCTTGGGTTCCTATTCTTGACGCAAAAGGAAGCAAGAAACGCAAAAGAGGAAGAAGAAGGGAGAATGGCTTCTCGCGAGCAACAGGGAGAGGAAAATCGTTTTGTGTTTTCTTTTAGTTTCCCTTTCTTCCTTTTTCCTTCCTTTCTATTTCCTTTTTCCTCTCCTTTTTCCCTTTACCTTCCAAACATATATATGTATATATATGTTTATTAATTATAATTAACAAATATCCAAAAATATCTAGATATTTATTAAAATTACCATTTCATCCATCACTTCCCAAAACACTTTTTGTTAAAAATATCTACTCTCGTCGCCACTCAATTGACAAATACAATTTTTAGCAGCCCGAGATATTTTTAACGAAAATTGCCCAAAATTAAATTCTTTGTAAATAATTCACCGCACTTAATTTAATTTAATTATCGACGAGTAATTTTAATCGGGGCATCAAAATATAATTTTGGGCAATTAAACTCACAAAATATTAATAACTTGGCTAAAAAGCTTCCGAGTTTAATACCAAAGTACACTAAAACACATAAAGTATAATTTAAAATTATGGGTCTTACATTACTACCCTCCTAAAATTAGTTTCGTCCTCGAAACTACGCGTCGATAAATAACTCTGGGTGTTCTCTCATCTTGCTCTCCAGTTCCCAAGTCGCATCTCTAGTAACTGGAGAGCAAGATGAGAGAACAACACCCAGAGTTGTTTATTGACGCATAGTTTCGAGAACGAAACTAATTTTAGTGGGGTAGTAATGTAAGACCCATAATTTTAAAGTGTACTTTATGTATTTTAGTGTAATTTTGGTATTGAACTCGGAGGCTTTTTAGCCAAAGTTATTAATATTTTGGAGTTTATATGACCAAAAAGATATTTTGATGCCCGATTAGAATTACACGTCGATGAATAAATTAAATTAACTGCGGTGAATCTTTTACGAAGAATTTAATGCGTTGTGGGTGAAATGGTAATTTAACAAATATCTAGATATTTTGAGATATTTGTTAAAAGTAATTAAAAAATATATATATATATATACTTGCCTCTCTCACTCAATATATATATAAATACATATATGTATATATGTTTGTGTGGAAGGAAAAGGAAGGAAAAATAGAAAGATAAGAAATAGAAAGGAAGGAAAAAGAAAGAAAGGAAAAGGAAAAGAAAGAAAGGAAACAAATCCATCTTCTTCCTCTACCTCACGCGAGCTAGCTTCCTCCTTCCTCCATTTTTATTCATTTTCGTTTTCTTTGCTCCCTTTTCTTCAAGAATTGAAACCCAAGGATTGGTGGATAAGAGAGCAAGGTTTTCTCAGCTCCATACTCCCTCGTTGATTAGAAAAAGAAGAAAAACGATATTAGGGATTTCAAAACCGTCAAACACAAACCTTCCCGTTTCATCTAGATCTAAGCTTCATTTCGCAAAGAGATTGAAGGGAAAGTTGCTCACTACCACACTACGGTGCTAGGGAACCAACTTTGGAAGGGGCGTTCCGAGCGGAAAATTTACCGGATTTACTTACGGTGCCGTAATAGCACGTTAAAGCTAACGTGAAGGTAAAAGCTCCTTCCAAACTTTTAGTTTGCATTTAGGGACTTACTTGTGGTTGTGTGGAAAAGAATTTGTTAGACATATGGATAGTTGTTTGATATATGTTCACTCGTTTTTGAAGTTATTGACAAACATACACTTTTAAATAAATCTAATAGTGTGAATTGAGAAAATTTCAGGAACATCCATTCAATCCTACAAACTTGAAACCATTGCTTGGAACTCAAGAAATCAACAAAACCTTGAAGATCTACAAGCTAATCGATTAGTAAAATCGATTCTGTAAAAGGGTTGGATGATTTTATTAAGTCTAGGATTAATCAATCGATGGGCAAAATTGATTTGCACATGCTATGAAAAATCAAACATGCTATCAATCGATAAGGAAAATCGATTGGTACATTCATTAGAAAATAAAATATGCAAGTCAGAGAGCTAATTTGCCACAAATCGATTAAGCAGATCGATTGGTTAAATCACAAAGACTGAACTGATGGTTTACATCGATTCGACAAATCGACTTGAACACTTATTAAAATTTAAAAGGCGCAAGTCAGTAGCTCACCTTGCAAACTAGTCGGTTTGGCAAATCGATTATTCAAACATTTTTTTGTTATGTTTTGTCTACATCGATTGACCAAATCGAATGTGAATGTTCCAGAACCAAACCAATGCTAATAAAGCGATTAGGCAAATCGACTTACCAAAATATATTTCAAAATGACCTTGGTTTGGAACATCCATAGTCGATTAGCTCAATCTACTTACTTACTTCTGTTATATTAAAGTTGGCATTAATCGACGTGGTAAATCGATTGATTGAACCAACTGGTTGTAATGAGCTTTAGACTTAATTTTTCAATCGGTTAGGCAAGTCGATTGTTGAAAATCACTGTGTCCCTGGAACCAGTGTAATCGATTGACTAAAGCGATTGGTACAAAATGTTTTAGAAACAGAGATGACTGAATTGGTTGAATCGATCAAGTACATCGATTGTTTTGATCTCGTTGTTGGAACAAAACACCCCAAGTCGATTATGAACATCGATTCAATTAAGAACATTCATCCAAGTCTGAAGAACTCAGTTAAAAGAATCGATTAGTTAAATCGATTATGTTGTGCAGTTTCAAGATTCAAGAAAAACAAGATTCGCGAAATTGATTGTATAAATCGATTAGTGTGCTTTATAACTTTAATGAATTGATTGGTCAAATCGATTCATATGTTGTTTTTTTCCTGAAACTATAAAAACTGCTTTCATACTCTTCTTCTAATAATGTCACAATATACAATAACCAACATAATAACTTTGATAATTCTTTTACAGAGCTACAACACATGAGATAACTCTTTCTCAACCAATATCAATTGAACATCCTTTTGCAATCATGGACAAACAACTTGTGATCATTGAGGATTGGAAAAGACCGATTTGAGAAAGATTACTTTGAGAAGAAGCAAGATTCAGAAATTTGTATATTTGATATGTTTCATATTCTATAATACTCTTTTGTAACAAATTACTCTGCGAAAATCCAGCTGCGATTGGTAGCGTTCTTCGGGGTTGAGGGCTGTCTACAAGAAGACGATTGACTGAATTCTTGGTCAAGTTTATGGGACTTATACTTGGGAATTTAGGGAAGGGAAAAGATAGAACAGGGTGAATAGTTTAAGATTGGTGCGAGGCACACTGTAATAATCTGTAAACTGATTCTAAGAAGTTCTATTGGATAGGCTAAGATCTTGTTGGATCTTGGGACTGGACGTAGGTCGTCACGAGACGACTGAACCAGTATAAAATCCTGCGTACACTTTTTCTCTTTCCCTTATCTTGTTTACATTTAAGCAGTTATTTCGTTTCGGCTATTGAGTAATTGCCTTAATAATAATTGCATGTAAATCAACATCCATAACAATCAATCTTGTCAAATGCATCTCTCATAATTACCATGATCCATATAGTTTTGACATTCATTAGAATTGTAAACTAGGGACCATATTCAATTTGGTGTGGAATAAAAATTGAATTTATTAATCCGCTGTGCATTCATATTCGATTAGATATCATTCTGTATAATTCTTCAGAAAATCAGAGGTCACATACACCAACAATTGGCATCAAGAGCCTGCCTTTTTTTTTAAGAAAAAGCTTGTGTTACAAAAAGGATCATGACTTCTGATTTCCTAGGAGAAGGTGCATCATTAGTTAGACCTCCTGCATTTAACGGAGCCGCATACATGTATTGGAAACAACGTATGTTAATTTTTCTTGAAGCTAGTGGTATTGACATTCTAGATGCTGTAGAAAATGGACCGTTTGTGCCAACCATAGCAGGTACAGGTGAATCAGCAATCCTAAAGCCTAAAAGTGATTGGACTGAGGATGATAAAAAGAAAGTTGGGTATAATGCCAAAGCCAAGAACATCATCACTACAGGCTTGAGTCATGATGAATTCTTCAGAGTCTCAAACTGCAAAGCAGCAAAACAGATGTGGGACACACTTCAGCAGACGCATGAAGGAACCACTGATGTAAAGAGAGCTCGTATAAATACCCTCACGCACGAATACGAATTGTTTAGCATGAAGAAAGAAGAATCAGTGAACGACATGCAGACCCGATTTACGCATATAGTTAACAACCTGAATGCCTTAGGCAAAGAGATAGACAATGATCAGCAAATTGGAAAGGTAATGAGGTGCTTGACTAGGGAGTGGCAACCAAAAGTCACTGCCATTGCAGAATCGAAAGATCTAGGTAGCATGACAATAGCTACATTGTTTGGAAAACTGAGGGAGCATGAAATGGAACTGCATAGACTCAATGAAGCTGAGCTAGGTGACAAAAAACGAAAAGGATTGTCGTTGAAAGCCCAAACGCAGCAGTCTAAATCTGAACATGAGAGCAGTTCAGATAATTCAGGCAGTGAAGATGATGAGGAACCTGAACTTGGGCTACTTGTCAAAAAGTTTAAGAAATTTCTGAAAAAGAAAGACAGTAAATTCAGAAAACAATCCAGCTCAAAGAACAATGACAGTAAAACAATCACATGCTATGAGTGTGGAAAAATTGGTCATATCAAGGCTGATTGTTACATGTTGCAGAACAAGAACATAAATTCCAAAACTAAAGGCAAGGAACCAGCCCAGAAGAACAAAAAAGCATATGTTGCATGGAACGACAATGAAGAATCGTCCACATCTTCAGAAACTGAAGAAGCTAATTTGTGTCTCATGGCTAACACGGATTCTGAATCAGAAAGCGAGGTAAGTTCCCAATGTAATCCTTCTTTTGATGAACTGCAAGATGCATTTAATGAATTGCATGATGAATATGTTAAATCTGTTAAGCAATTGATTAATACCAAGAAAATGCTTGAACAACAATGCATGTTGCATGATCAAATGAAAACTGATTATAAGAAAATTGAGGAATTGTGTGAACAATTGAAAAAGGACTCGCATAATAAATCTGCCAAATGTATTGAACTTGAGAATTCTGTTGCATTATTGAAGTCTGATTTATTGAAACTTTCTAGTAGCAAGAATAAATTGAATGATATTCTTAGCAACCAGAGAAGTGTCAATATAAAATCTGGACTTGGATATAACCAGAGTATGCATGCTAATCATAATAGAACTAAACATGGCATAGGATATGGTAATGTTAAGCATAACCAGAATTTTGTGAGACCTAGCCATTTGCACAATGTCTTTGTCAAATAAAAACAATATGTATCCTCTAATGTTACTTGTCATTTTTGTTGTAGAAAATGTCATTTTATTTACAATTGCAAATTAAAAAGACTAGCAAATAGAGGATGCAAACAGATTTGGAAAATCAAGACAAAAGATGTTGAGACTTATCCCCTAGGACCCAATTTAAATTGGAGACCTAAATTGAGTTTCTGATTTTATTGCAGGTATGCTTGAGATCCACTAAACACCAATGGTATCTTGATAGTGGATGCTCAAAGCATATGACAGGGGACAAGTCAATGTTTATGTCCCTAAATTTGAAAGAAGGTGGATTTGTAAAATACGACGATAACAACAAGGGCAAGATATGCGGTGAAGGTAACATTGGAAACGAATCAACTGTCATAATTAAAAATGTCTTATATGTGGAAGGGCTAAAACATAACCTTCTAAGTATAAGTCAGCTATGTGACAATGGGTTTCAAGTAAGCTTTTCACCACTTTCTTGCATAATTGAGAACAAGCATGATAAAAGCATGAAATTGGTAGGTGATAGGATTAATAATATTTACATGTTGGACTTGAATGCTATGCCTGCTGATTCTACTTGTTGCTTATTATCTAATGCTGATGAAACTTGGTTATGGCATAAACGCATTGCACACATTCATGTTGATCATTTAAATAGAGTTGTTAACAAGCAGTTAGTCATAGGCCTTCCCAATAGATAGTTTTCTAAAGATAGGCTGTGTGATTCTTGTGAGAAGAGTAAGCTTGTCAAGTCTACTTTTCCCCCAATTGATATGGTCAAAACCAATAGGGTTTTACAACTTATCCACATGGATTTGTTTGGACCATCTCAAATTAGAAGCTTTGGTGGCAACCTGTATGGATTTGTGTTAATTGATGACTATTCTAGATTTACTTGGACATATTTTCTAACTCATAAAAGTGACACATTTTTTGTTTTCAAAAAGTTTGCAAACATAGTTCAAAATGAAACAAGTCAGAAAATTATGTCTATCAAAAGTGATCATGGAGGTGAATTCCAAAATGATTCTTTTGACACTTTTTGTGAAGAAAATGGCATTCATCACATGTATTCTGCCCCTAGAACAACACAACAAAATGGTGTTGTAGAGAGGAAGAATAGGTCCCTAGAGGAGTTAGCTAGGACCATGCTGAAAGATTCAAATACTCCCAAGTATTTCTGGGCTGATGCAATTAACACTGCCACACATGTTGTCAACAGGGTTTTGATTAGGCCAATACTCAAGAAAACTCCTTATGAGTTGTTCAAAGTTAGAAAGCCTAATATTTCCTACTTTAGAGTGTTTGGTTGCAAGTGCTTTGTTTTGAATAATGGTAAAGAACACCTAGGCAAGTTTGATCCCAAGGCTGATGAGGGTATCTTTCTAGGTTATTCCCAAACTAGCAAAGCCTATAGAATCTATAACAAGAGGACAAAAACAATTGAAGAATCTGTTCATGTGAAATTTGATGAAACTTTTAAAGAAAACTTGAACAGCACTCCTTCCATTGTTGATGCCCCCTTAGATGAAGTTATAGAATCTAACCCTTTAGAACCAAAAGAACCTATACCTCCAGCAAACAGTGACTGTGTTGAGCCTATTAGAATAGATGAGTTACCTAAGGAGTGGAAGTTCAATAGAAACCATCTCATAGATAACATCATAGGTGACATCTCAAAAGGAGTAGCCACTAGGAGGAACCTTGGACACTTTTGTAACCTTACAGCCTTTGTATCTCAGATTGAGCCTAAGAACATTAAGGAAGCCCTGCTAGATAGTGAGTGGATACTTGCTATGCAAGAGGAGTTGAACCAATTTGAGAGGAACAAAGTTTGGCAGCTAGTACCTAAACCAGAAAACCAGCACATCATTGGAACTAGGTGGGTTTTTAGAAACAAACTAGATGAGAATGGTGTGATCACAAAGAACAAACTAGGCTAGTAGCCAAGGGTTATAGTCAAGAGGAGGGTATAGACTTCGACGAAACCTAGGCCCCTGTAGCAAGGTTAGAGGCTATCAGAATACTCCTTGCTTTTGCAAGTATTATGGACTTTAGACTATTCCAAATGGATGTTAAAAGTGCTTTTTTAAATGGTGACATCCATGAAGAGGTGTATGTTAGCCAAACACCTGGATTTGAGAATCCAGATTTTCCTAACCATGTGTTTAAGCTAACCAAAGCCCTTTATGGTTTGAAACAAGCTCCAAGAGCTTGGTATGAAAAGTTGAGCACTTTCCTCATTCAACAAAACTTTTTAAGAGGAAAGGTGGATAAAACTCTTTTCATCCAAACTATTGGAAAAGATATATTGCTGGTCCAAATTTATTTGGATGACATAATATTTGGATCAACAAATGACAAATTGTGCAAAAATTTTGAAAATTTAATGAAAGGTCAATTTGAAATGTCTATGATGGGTGAACTATCATACTTTTTGGGATTTCAAATTAACCAATCTAAGCAAGTTATCTTTATTAGCCAAACAAAATATTGCACTGATTTGTTAAAGAAGTTTGATTTTAATAATCTCAAGTCCATAGATACTCCAATGAGCCAAGGAAATATTCTAGATAGAGATGAATTAGGCAAACCAGTGGATGTTTCTAGGTATAGAGGCATGATAGGATCCCTGTTGTATCTCACAGCAAGCAGGCCTGACATTATGTTCAGTGTTTGCATGTGTGCGAGATATCAATCAAATCCTAAAGAGTCTCACCTTAGTGCGGTTAAGAGAATTTTCCGGTATTTAGTTGGGACTAGGAGCCTTGGATTGTGGTATCCTAAGGGATCAACTTGTTCTTTGGTAGGTTACTTGGATTCAGACTTTGCAGGTTGCAAACTGGATAGGAAAAGTACCTCTGGTACTTGTCATTTGCTAGGTAATTCACTTGTGTCTTGGTTCAGCAAGAAACAAACCAGTATTGCCTTGTCAACAGCTGAAGCTGAGTACATTGCAGCTGGAAGTTGCTGTGCTCAGATCATGTGGATGAAACAGCATTTGTTAGATTTTGGTGTGGACTTAGGAACTGTTCCCATCTTGTGCGACAACACAAGTGCGATCAGCATCACTAAGAATCCAGTTATGCATTCCCGGACCAAGCACATCGAGATTCGGCATCACTTCATCCGAGATCAGTTTCAATGTGGAAACATCAAGTTAGAGTACTTCAACACAACTAAACAGTTAGCTGACATATTCACTAAAGCTCTGCCAAAGGAAAGCTTCCATCACATAAGGATGAAACTGGGCATAATAGATCCTAATCAGATCTGAGTTATGTGTCCAATCGAATGGGATAATCGACTATCCTGTGGTTACACAGGAAACTGACTTTATAGCATCGATTGCACTAGTCGACTTGACCCATAACATTTCTAAGTTTTTTTTAAGTTTTACATTCGAAGTCGATTTGGAAAAGCGATTGGGTTATGTATGTTTGAAATCTTCATTCAAAATAATCGATTTGGACAATCGACGCTGTTACAACTCAGCCTCTGGACTGATATGAAAGATTTCTGATCAAGCTCGAAATCGATTTGGGAAATCGATTGTCAGAATTGGTTTGAGATTCTCATTTAAAGGATCGATTTGGGTAATTGATACTGAGAAAAGTTAGCTTCTGATATGATTTGTAAGTTCTCTGAGCAAAGTCGAAATCGATGTGGGAAATCGATTTTGTAAACTTGGTTAAGCTCTTCACTCAAAAGAATCGATGTGGGAAATCGATGCTGAGATGAAGCTCTACCTGGACTGTCATTTGAAGCTTCTGGACTGATACGAATTCGATTTGGGTAATCGATTAAGTAACTACAGGCATCGATTTGAGTAATTGACTGACATTATTACCGTTACGTGTATTTTTACTAGCCGTTACGTTCCTGTCTTTTCACCTTACCCAACAACGGTAACTAAATCGATTGGGCCAATCGATTTACGTTTCCAGCAGTATAAAAGGAACAGTCTCAATTGAACCCTAACATCGATTCCTCTCATTTCCAGCTCTCAAACCTCTGCAATCTCAGACTTCTCTCCTTGTTTTGAGCTATTCAACCTCCCTCTTTTCCCTCTCTACTTCAAATTACTCCTAAATCACTAAAAATGGCAAGAGTTAAGCGTACTTCTCCATCTACACCTTCCACTTCATCTTCTTCAAGTACACCATCCCCTCCACCAACCATTTCAAAACGGGTCTCCATTCCTACACAAAAGATTGCAGCACAAGATAAAGGAAAAAACGTTGCAATAGACCAAGGCAAATCAAAGAAAAGGAAGGACCCTCTAACTAAGAAGTTGCTGGCTGATGCAATGAAAGAGATAACTCAGAAGAAGAAAAAGAAGAAGGATGTTTCTTCAACCCCACAAAAGAAGACAACACCCCAGAATAAATCAACACCGACGCCAAAGGCAACTGCCCCTCAAAGCAAGTCAACTTAGGAATTCAAGCTTCCTCCAACTTTCATCAAACGCAAAATTCATGAAGCAAGAGTTCTGGATTTCCAGTACTTCGACAGCGATGGTTTTACATTTCAAAACCATCTCAGATTTCATGGTTTGGAAGATTTTCTATCCTGTTCACTTGACGCTTATCCAAACCTGATTCGTGCATTTTACTCCACGTTCAAAATGACGGATTCTGGTTTCAAAGCAACGGTGAAGGACAAGAAAATTTCCATGACTTACGAGGAGTTCTCGAACCTGTTGGGACTTCCGTACCATGGAAACTCTGTCGACGACAGCACCGAAGCAGACACTACTGATGACGGCTGGGAAGAGTCTCTGGAGAGGCAAACAGCCGTGCAGGACCTGATGGTTGAAGGTTTTGTGGAATCAGTTTCACTTCCTATCGGCCAGATGAAGGTTCAACATCGTATGCTGATGTATGCACTCACCTGGATGCTAGTCCCACGCTCCGGCAATCATGCAGTTGTCCAACGGTTGGACATAGTATTACTGTGGGGTCTGTGCAAGGAGCTCAAGATGAGCTGGGCATGGATTGTTCTTCGCCACATGCAGGAAGCAGCACAAGGCAAGCTGGTGCTTCCGTATCCACAACTAATCACTAAGATTCTCATCCACTTCATGGTTTCTCTAAAGGGTGAAGAATTGTCCAAAACCATTCTGACATTTGGTGAATCCATAGTGAACCAAATGCAGCTACGTAAACTGAATGGTATTTGGAGTCGACCTCAAGCTACTGCTGAACCTACCCAGCAAAGTGTTGAACCACCTGCTGCTGAGTCTGTTTCAGCTGGGTCTGAGGTGCTCTCCAAACTCCTTGAGTTTATGGCAGCTCAAGCGGCTCACAACACCAAAATGGAGGCGCTGAATGAAAGAATGGAGGCTGCAATCCAGAAGATCCAAGCCGACCAGAATCAGATGGCGCAGGATATAGCAGCTATTCAGGAACATCTGGGCATTAAATTGTCCTTCAGCGATGTTGCTGAAATCGGAAGGCAAGCAGCTAAAGAGCAAACTCCTACTCATGTAGAGGTTGCTGTGACTCATGTTGAGGAGACTCCTGCTGAGGGTAATACAGCGGTCTCAGCCTCATCCCCTACTAATAATGAGGATCAGCCAACCATAGATGTTTAGGACTTTAGTTTTTCCTAGTTGTTTGATTTCCTGTTTTGCTTTTCTGTGTAATTTTGTTTTTTTTGTTGGTTGTAATCTCTATTGATCAATGAATATAATAGTGTTTGAAGTTTATTGCTTGTGTTACTTGCTGCTGCATTTCATTTCATTTCATCTTCATGACTTCCAATGCATGCCATAATCTGTTTTGATTCTGTTTATTGCACTGATACAAGTTCCTTTTAAGGTTATAATCATAATGTATTTCATGCAATGTTACTAATTCGTTCAAGTTTTTCAGTTTTTTTTGTTACCATCTCAGTGGGAGCAAAATTGTGATTCCTTTTCCTCTTCTTCTTTTTGACTTAACTAACAAAGGGGGAGAGAAATTTTATAACTTGACTTGTACTAACAGTGGTTATCCTATATATTGTTAAATATTGTTTCTGCAATTTTCTTGGGTACACACATTTAGGGGGAGCTTTACAAAGTTTATAAGACTGTTTTTATTTCAGTATATTCCGTTGAAATGCCCTTGAAATGTTTCTCAAGTTAAAAATTGCATGATTGTCACTTAAATCAAAAAGGGGGAGATTGTTAGACATATGGATAATTGTTTGACATATGTTCACTAGTTTTTGAAGTTATTGACAAACATACACTTTTAAATAAATCTAACAGTTTGAATTGAGAAAATTTCAGGAACATCCATTCAATCCAACAAACTTGAAACCATTGCTTGGAACTCAAGAAATCAACAAAACCTTGAAGATCTACAAGCTAATCGATTAGTAAAATCGATTCTGTAAAAGGGTTTGATGATTTTATTAAGTCTGGGATCAATCAATCGATGGGCAAAATCAATTTGCACATGCTATGAAAAATCAAACAGGCTATCAATCGATCAGGCAAATCGATTGGTACATTCATTAGAAAATAAAATGTGCAAGTCAGAGAGCTAATTTGCCACAAATCGATTAAGCAGATCGATTGGTTAAATCACCAAGACTGAACTGATGGTTTACATCGATTGGACAAATCGACTTGAACACTTATTAAAATTTAAAATGCGCAAGTCAGTAGCTCACCTTGCAAACTAGTCGGTTTGGCAAATCGATTATTCAATCATTTTTTTGTTATGTTTTGTCTACATCGATTGACCAAATCGAATGTGAATGTTCCAGAACCAAACCAATGCTAATAAAGCGATTAGGCAAATCGACTTACCAAAATATATTTCAAAATAACCTTGGTCTGGAACATCCATAGTCGATTAGCTCAATCTACTTACTTACTTCTGTTATATTAAAGTTGGCATCAATCGACGTGGTAAATCGATTGACTGAACCAACTGGTTGTAATGAGCTTTAGACTTAATTTTTCAATCGGTTAGGCAAGTCGATTGTTGAAAATCACTGTGTCCCTGGAACCAGTGTAATTGATTGACTAAAGCGATTGGTACAAAATGTTTTAGAAACAGAGATGACTGAATTGGTTGAATCGATCAAGTACATCGATTGTTTTGATCTCGTTGTTGGAACAAAATGCGCCAAGTCGATTATGAACATCGATTCAATTAAGAACATTCATCCAAGTCTGAAGAACTCAGTTAAAAGAATCGATTAGTTAAATCGATTATGTTGTGCAGTTTCAAGATTCAAGAAAAACAAGATTCGCGAAATCGATTGTATAAATCGATTAGTGTGCTTTATAACTTTAATGAATTGATTGGTCAAATCGATTCATATGTTGCTTTTTCCTGAAACTATAAAAACTGCTTTCATACTCTTCTTCTAATAATGTCACAATATACAATAACCAACATAATAACTTTGATAATTCTTTTTCAGAGCTACAACACATGAGATAACTCTTTCTCAACCAATATCAATTGAACATCCTTTTGCAATCATGGACAAACAACTTGTGATCATTGAGGATTGGAAAAGACCGATTTGAGAAAGATTACTTTGAGAAGAAGCAAGATTCAGAAATTTGTATATTTGATATGTTTCATATTCTGTAATACTCAATTGTAACAAATTACTCTGCGAAAATCCAGCTGCGACTGGTGGCTTTCTTTGGGGTTGAGGGCTGTCAACAAGAAGACGCTTGACTGAATTCTTGGTCAAGTTTATGGGACTTAAACTTGGGAATTCAGGGAAGGGAAAAGATAGAACAGGGTGAATAGTTTAAGATTGGAGCGAGGCACGCTGTAATAATCTGTAAACTGATTGTAAGAAGTTCTATTGGATAGGCTAAGATCTTGTTGGATCATGAGACTGGACGTAGGTCGTCACGAGACGGCTGAACCAGTATAAAATCCTGCGTACACTTTTTCTCTTTCCCTTATCTTGTTTACATTTAAGCAATTATTTCGTTTCGGCTATTGAGTAATTGTCTTAATAATAATTGCATGTAAATCAGCATCCTTAACAATCAATCTTGTCAAATGCATCTCTCATAATTACCATGATCCATATTGTAACACCCCGTTTTTCAAAGCGAGGGTGTATATTTTTTTTTCAAAAGAAGTTAAAATAAAATAGAGAGATAAATAAGATAACACCTTTGGATAAAATAATTAAGTCATTATAATTTACAAGCAGCAGAAAAAGTTCTCGAAATATGAATTCAAAATATTTACATAACAAAAGTGGTACAGTCTTCCAGTTTAAAAATAAAAGCAACCCAAAAGAAAGACATATGTTCCCTCTGTGTCATCCTAGTCTGATCATTTTACAAAACAACTAAACACCCTGAGTGATCTCCACGCGCCCCGTGAGATCCTCCTAACGTAGCTCCAATCAAGCAGTCCCATCCACATTCCCATCAGGAGGGTACAAACTGGTAGGATCATCTTGATTCTCATCTGAGGGCAAAGCCCAGATTTCCACAATAGTTGTAAAGGGTCACCAACCGAAAATTAATAGTTAACACATAACATTTAAGCTTTTCAATGCACAAATAACCTTTTCAAATTATCATACATCTTAGAAGGGTTTTCCACATGCTAAAAGTTCATGTAAAGCTTGCCAAATGTAAATGACATCAAATAGAGTTATCAATTCATCAAGTAATACATAACTCACCAAAACATTGATAAATCAATTGAGCAATAAATTATCTAACTCAAAATAAGATTCTCCACTAAGCCAATCGATCGGGGAAATCAATTTCCTGAAAGTTTTTAGTGAAAACTGAACTCTGGACTTAAATCAATCGATTGGGTAAATCGATTGACTCAATCGATTGGGTAAATCGATTGACAGACAGAGCCCCTATATTGAATCCAATCGATTAGGAAAATCGATTTCGTGAAAGACAGAGCCCCTGTAATGAATCCAATCGATTTGGCAAATCGATTTCTTAAATTGTTTTGAAAAACATATTACAAACTCGATTGGGTAAATCGATTTCGTGAAAGACAGGGCCCCTGTAACTCATCAAATCGATTGGATAAATCGATTTCCCTGTGTATTCTTTCAAAAATTCATAAACTAACACAATCACATTCATACATAATCCCAAAACATAACACTTAACACTTATAACATAATTACTACAACAACATGAGTTTCTAAATGGTATTGCAATCAAACATGTTACCACCAAATTCCCAAA
This sequence comes from Cicer bijugum, assembly GCA_037974875.1. NCBI lineage: Eukaryota > Viridiplantae > Streptophyta > Magnoliopsida > Fabales > Fabaceae > Cicer > Cicer bijugum. The sequence continues at coordinate 4,979,956 of JBBPBT010000487.1, forward strand.
ACATAACACTTAACACTTATAACAAAATTACTACAACATCATGAGTTTCGAAATGATATTGCAATCAACATGTTATCACTAAATTCCAAAACATAACACTTAACAATTATAACACAATTACTACAACATCATGAGTTTCGAAATGGTATTGCAATCAACATGTTATCACTAAATTCCAAAACATAACACTTAACACTTATAACAAAATACCCACACGGACAAAATGAACCAACAATTCACAATTTAACGGGGTGTAGTCTCTCACGGACAAACACCTGTGCAGTCTCTCACGGACAAACACAATTCACCAGGAAACGTAAGTCGTAAACGTACTGCCTATCACGGGCCCGTACCGTTTACCAAGGTACCACCTATCACGGGTCTGCACAACTTACCAAAAAGCGTAAACCATAAACGTACTGCCTATCACGGGCCCGTACCGTTTACCAAGGTGCCACCTATCACGGGTCTGCACGGTTTACAAGGTGTAGTCTCTCAAGGACAAACACAACTCACCAAGAAACGTAAGTCGTAAACGTACTGCCTATCCCGGGCCCGTACTATTTACCGAGGTGCCACCTATCACGGGTCTGCACAACTTACCAAAAAGCGTAAACCATAAACGTACTGCCTATCACGGGCCCGTACCGTTGACCAAGGTGCCACCTATCACGGGTCTGCACGGTTTACTAAAACAAACATTAAGTAAACGAGTCATTAAGAGATTCTCCATTCTTAATACTCATTTGACTTAAGCGATTTTCAAAACAAACAATAAGTAAACAAGACATTAAGAGATTCCCCATTCTTAATTCTTATTTAACTTAAACAAATTTCAAAACAAACATTAAGTAAACGAGACATTAAAAGATTCCCCATTCTTAATACTCATTTAACTTAAGTGATTTTCAAAACAAACAATAAGTAAACAAGACATTAAGAGATTCCCCATTCCTAGTTCTTATTTAACTTAAACAAATTTCGAAACAAACATTAAGTATACGAGACATTAAGAGATTCCCCATTCTTAATACTCATTTAACTTAAGTGATTTTCAAAACAAACAATAAGTAAACAAGACATTAAGAGATTCCCCATTCTTAATACTTATTTAACTTAAACGATTTTCAAGACAAACATTAAGTAAACGAGACATTAAGAGATTCCCCATTCTTAATTCTCATTTAACTTAAAACGATTTTTCAAAACAAACTTTAAGTAACTAGGACATTAAGAGATTCCCCATTCTTAACGCCTAGTTAACTTAAGCGATTTTCCAAAACAACATTAAATAACCGAGACATTAAGAGATTCCCCATTCTTAATTCCCAGTTAACTTAAATGATTTTCCAACAAACAAACACACGTTAAGTAAACAAGACATTAAGAGATTCCCCATTCTTAATACTTATTTAACTTAATGGTTTTCAAATCCCACACAGAACAAACTCAAACATATTCACAAATTTATCACACAATTCACGCCAAAACACGACAATTCATTTCTCCACAAAATCATCTTTACGACGACATTAAGTAAACGCAGATATTAAGAGATTCCCCATTCTTAATACTCATTTAACTTAACGATTTTCAAAACAAAACATTAAGCAAACAGAAATATTAAGAGATTCCCCATTCTTAATACTCTTTTAACTTAAACGGTTTTCCAAAACAAACCTTAAGTAACCAAGACATTAAGAGATTCCCCATTCTTAACGCCCAGTTAACTTAAACGATTTTCCCAAACACACATTAAGTAAACAAGATATTAAGAGATTCCCCATTCTTAATACTCATTTAACTTAATGGTTTTCAAAATTCCACAGAAAACAAACTCAAACGTACTTTCACATTCAATCCATAACTCACACAAAATCATTTTTCCACATCAACCACACAAAACACATCTCAAACATGTTAACAAATTCAATCCACGATTCACACCAAACCACATCAATCAACAAACATCAAGTATGAACACGCCATGTACGATGAACACAAATCAACGCAATCATAACACTCAAATACATCAAATTTCATTTACACAAAATTATACATAAATGAGTTAAATTCATTTTCCCCAATTCAATACACCAACCCTAATCAAATTCCTGTCCACACAACTACAGATAAGGCCCTAAATGCAAACTAAAAGTTTGGAAGGAGCCCTTACCTTCACTTTAGCTTTTTCGTTCGATTTCGGTACCGTGAGCAAATCCGGTAAAAATCTCCGCTCGCAACGCCGCTTCCAAAGTTAGCTCACTAGCACCGTTGTGTAGTGGTGAGCAACTTTCCCTTCTATCACTTCTTGAAACGACGCTTAGATCTAGATGAAACGGAGAGATTTGAGTTTGAATCCCTAAAACCGTTTTTCTTCGTTTTCGAATTAAAGGTGAAGAGTGAAGTTGAGAAATCCTTGTCCTATCACCCACTATCAATTTCGAACTCCAAGGGAAGAAAAGAAAGCAAAAACGAGCAACAATGGAGGAAGGGGGAAAATGGGTGTGCGCGGCAGAGTGGGAGAGGGAGGGAAAATGTTTCTTTCTTTCCTTCTCTTTTCCTTTCTTTCTTTTTCTTTTCTCTCTTTTTCTCCTCTTCCCAATTCCTTCCTTTCCTTTTCTATATATACATATTATATATATATATATATATTAATTATAATTAACAAATATCTCAAAATCTTTAGATATTTATTAAATTATCCTTTCACCCATAACGCATTAAACTCTTCGCAAAAGATTCGCCGCAGTTAATTTAATTTATTTATCGACGAGTAATACTAATCGGGCATCAAAATACCTTTTGATTATATAAACTCCAAAATATTAATAACTTTGGCTAAAAAGCCCATGAGTTCAATACCAAAATCCATTAAAATACATAAAGTACACTTTAAAATTATGGGTCTTACATTACTACCCCCCTAAAATTAGTTTCGTCCTCGAAACTATGCGTCGATAAATAACTCTGGGTGTTGTTCTCTCATCTTATTCTCCAGTTCCCAAGTCGCATCTCTAGTAATTGGGTTCCAAATCACTTTGACTAACGAAACATCCTTGGTCCTCAATCGCTTGATCTTCCTGTCATCAATTCTCACCGGTGGTACTTCGAATGACAAGTTATCCTTTAGCTGGATTGTGTCTGGTTCGATCACATGAGATGGATCTGCAAGATATTTCCTCAATTGTGACAGATGAAACACATCATGAATTTCAGAGTCAACTTCTTCGATTTCAATGCTCTACCAACTCCAGTAATAGGTGTGACTCTTAGAAATACATGGTCCCCCTGTTCGAATTCTAAAAGTTTGCGACGCTTGTCCGCGTAACTCTTCTGACGATCCTATGAAGTCTTCATTTTCTCCTTGATCTTCCTTACCTTAGCTGTAGTCTGTTCACCATCTCTGGTCCGACAATCATACTTTCACCGTCCTTATACCAACACAAGGGCGTCTGACACTTGCGCCCATATAAAGCCTCATGTGGTGCCATTCAAATACTTGCGTGGAAACTATTGTTGTAGGTGAACTCAATCAACGGAAGTACGTCATCCCAACTTCCTCTATCATCTAATACACGTGCTCTCAACAGATCCTCCAGGGACTGATTTGTCCTACCAGTCTGTCCGTCCTTTTGTGGATGGTAAGTTGAACTCAATCGTAGTTTCGTTCCCAACCTTCGTGCAATGCACCCCAAAAATGTGATGTGAACTTCCGATCACGGTCTCACAATTTTGACAATGTAGACCTCTGTTAGCTGATCCACCTTATAGGTGGTCTTTATTGGCAAAAGTGTGCGGATTTCGTCAGTCGATCCACTATCACCCATATAGAATCATTCTTTCCCCTTGTTTTTGGCAATCCAGTTATAAAGTCCATGGAAATGCTGTCCCACCTCCACTCAGATATATCTAGAGGTTGCAACACCCCAGCAGGTCGCTGATGTTCCACCTGGTACGGAACATCCATCTAGTACCAAGCCGAAACACTAAGTCTGACACCGACACATTGAGTACAATATGTCATTACCTAATGATAGGACTTCCAATCCATACCAAGAATGATCTTGGGTTATTGTAGAGGTAAACAAATCAAATTAAACGAGAAATCTCTATTATGGACAATTACTTGGCAATGTAAACATGCGATATTTTCAGTCAAAATCTTAACAGGCGTAAAACAACCAAATCAAAAAGGTAGTGACGACGCAAATAACTTCCAACGATTCATACAATCCATAGTAGTGAAGGAATGGGTTGCCCCCGAATCAGAAAGTGTAGTTAGGGGGTTACCTGTAATCGCACCGTCATATTGAATCAGATTGCTAGATAAATTTCCAACTTCGGCGCCGATGCAATAAACATGTCTTCTAGCAGTAGGAAGTGTAATCCTAGCTACATTCACCATTGGTTCCACCTTCGGAGCCTTGCAATTCTTTGCAAAGTGCCCTGGTTTACGGCAATTGTAACAAGTAGGACTGTAAAAGGTACAAGCATAAGCATAATGTCCCTCTTCTCCACATCGGAAACATCGTATACCTTGTCCCACTTGTCTCCCAAAGTCTTGGTTCCCTGGGTTATTCTGTCCCCCGTTGTTATCATGTGATCGATTATAAGGTTTAGCAACTTGTTTTCCCTTGTTCTGATACTTCACCCGACTAGGCCCTCCTCGGCTGGCTCTCTTATTCTTCATATCCTCAACTTCTCTACATTTTTCCACAAGAACTTGGAAACGTTGAATTCCCAAGGGTAAGATAGAGTTTTGAATCTCATACTTTAGTCCGTCTTGGAAACGATGACACAAGAATGGCTCGTCAATCTCTTCACGGAAAAATCTGAAATACCTTGATAGTGATTCAAACTTAGCAGCGTATTCGCCCACGGTCATGTTCCCCTGATGCAGTCTCAGGAAATCATCACCCAGTCTAGTCCTGGTACTCATCGGGAAGTATTTGTCTAAAAACTTCCTTTTGAAAGATTCCCAGTTCACCTCCTCGTGAGCTGATCTCATCAACAATCTGGTACTCCTCCACCAGTACTCGGCATCTAGTAGCATATACGTGGCATAGTTGACCTTCACTCCCGCCTGACAGTTAATCATTTCGAAGATCTTCTCCACTTCTTGAATCCATTGATCTGCTTTCTCTGAATTCTCATGCCCCTCAAACTTAGGAGGATTGTAACGATGAAATTCTTTTAATCCTCTTGACTCTGCAGCATGGATCTCTCTTTCGCTCTTTTCGAGATCACGTTGAATCTTGGCAGCAGTTTGTGCAGCAACAGAAGCAGCCATGTTATTCATAGCCTCCGCCATTCGATCATCCCTATTGGCATTGGCTCTCGGAACATCATTCCTCCTTGGCGGCATGGTTTTCCTATAAAACCATCATCAAGTAGAGTCTTAACACTACTTCAATAATTCCAAAAATAGCTTCCAACCACATCAGCACATAGTAATTATTCTGAACTTGACAACTCAAACCACCTAAACCGACACATGATCAGACAACAACTCCTAACCTATAATCTAGAACTAAAGGTTCCACAGCCCCCAAAGAAAAGCAAACCAAAGCTCTGATACCACAATGTAACACCCCGTTTTTCAAAGCGAGGGTGTATATTTTTTTTTCAAAAGAAGTTAAAATAAAATAGAGAGATAAATAAGATAACACCTTTGGATAAAATAATTAAGTCATTATAATTTACAAGCAGCGAAAAAAGTTCTCGAAATATGAATTCAAAATATTTACATAACAAAAGTGGTACAGTCTTCCAGTTTAAAAATAAAAGCAACCCAAAAGAAAGACATATGTTCCCTCTGTGTCATCCTAGTCTGATCATTTTACAAAACAACTAAACACCCTGAGTGATCTCCACGCGCCCCGTGAGATCCTCCTAACGTAGCTCCAATCAAGCACTCCCATCCACATTCCCATCAGGAGGGTACAAACTGGTAGGATCATCTTGATTCTCATCTGAGGGCAAAGCCCAGATTTCCACAATAGTTGTAAAGGGTCACCAACCGAAAATTAACAGTTAACGCATAACATTTAAGCTTTTCAATGCACAAATAACCTTTTCAATTTATCATACATCTTAGAAGGGTTTTCCACATGCTAAAAGTTCATGTAAAGCTTGCCAAATGTAAATGACATCAAATAGAGTTATCAATTCATCAAGTAATACATAACTCACCAAAACATTGATAAATCAATTGAGCAATAAATTATCTAACTCAAAACAAGATTCTCCACTAAGCCAATCGATCGGGGAAATCAATTTCCTGAAAGTTTTTAGTGAAAACTGAACTCTGGACTTAAATCAATCGATTGGGTAAATCGATTGACTCAATCGATTGGGTAAATCGATTGACAGACAGAGCCCCTGTATTGAATCCAATCGATTAGGAAAATCAATTTCGTGAAAGACAGAGCCCCTGTAATGAATCCAATCGATTTGGCAAATCGATTTCTTAAATGGTTTTGAAAAACATATTACAAAGTCGATTGGGTAAATCGATTTCGTGAAAGACAGGGCCCCTGTAACTCATCAAATCGATTGGGTAAATCGATTTCCCTGTGTATTCTTTCAAAAATTCATAAACTAACACAATCACATTCATACATAATCCCAAAACATAACACTTAACACTTATAACATAATTACTACAACATCATGAGTTTCTAAATGGTATTGCAATCAAACATGTTATCACCAAATTCCCAAAACATAACACTTAACACTTATAACACAATTACTACAACATCATGAGTTTCGAAATGATATTGCAATCAACATGTTATCACTAAATTCCAAAACATAACACTTAACATTTATAACACAATTACTACAACATCATGAGTTTCGAAATGGTATTGCAATCAACATGTTATCACTAAATTCCAAAACATAACACTTAACACTTATAACACAATACCCACACGGACAAAATGAACCAACAATTCACAATTTAACGGGGTGTAGTCTCTCACGGACAAACACCTGTGCAGTCTCTCACGGACAAACACAATTCACCAGGAAACGTAAGTCGTAAACGTACTGCCTATCACGGGCCCGTACCGTTTACCAAGGTACCACCTATCACGGGTCTGCACAACTTACCAAAAAGCGTAAACCATAAACGTACTGCCTATCACGGGCCCGTACCGTTTACCAAGGTGCCACCTATCACGGGTCTGCACGGTTTACAAGGTGTAGTCTCTCAAGGACAAACACAACTCACCAAGAAACGTAAGTCGTAAACGTACTGCCTATCCCGGGCCCGTACTGTTTACCGAGGTGCCACCTATCACGGGTCTGCACAACTTACCAAAAAGCGTAAACCATAAACGTACTGCCTATCACGGGCCCGTACCATTTACCAAGGTGCCACCTATCACGGGTCTGCACGGTTTACTAAAACAAACATTAAGTAAACAAGTCATTAAGAGATTCCCCATTCTTAATACTCATTTGACTTAAGCGATTTTCAAAACAAACAATAAGTAAACAAGACATTAAGAGATTCCCCATTCTTAATTCTTATTTAACTTAAACAAATTTCAAAACAAACATTAAGTAACCGAGACATTAAAAGATTCCCCATTCTTAATATTCATTTAACTTAAGCGATTTTCAAAACAAACAATAAGTAAACAAGACATTAAGAGATTCCCCATTCTTAGTTCTTATTTAACTTAAACAAATTTCGAAACAAACATTAAGTAAACGAGACATTAAGAGATTCCCCATTCTTAATACTCATTTAACTTAAGTGATTTTCAAAACAAACAATAAGTAAACAAGACATTTAGAGATTCCCCATTCTTAATACTTATTTAACTTATACGATTTTCAAGACAAACATTAAGTAAACGAGACATTAAGAGATTCCCCATTCTTAATTCTCATTTAACTTAAAATGATTTTTCAAAACAAACTTTAAGTAACTAGGACATTAAGAGATTCCCCATTCTTAACGCCTAGTTAACTTAAGCGATTTTCCAAAACAACATTAAATAACCGAGACATTAAGAGATTCCCCATTCTTAATTCCCAGTTAACTTAAATGATTTTCCAACAAACAAACACACGTTAAGTAAACAAGACATTAAGAGATTCCCCATTCTTAATACTTATTTAACTTAATGGTTTTCAAATCCCACACAGAACAAACTCAAACATATTCACAAATTTATCACACAATTCACGCCAAAACACAACAATTCATTTCTCCACAAAATCATCTTTACGACGACATTAAGTAAACGTAGATATTAAGAGATTCCCCATTCTTAATACTCATTTAACTTAACGATTTTCAAAACAAAACATTAAGCAAACAAAAGTATTAAGAGATTCCCCATTCTTAATACTCTTTTAACTTAAACGGTTTTCCAAAACAAACCTTAAGTAACCAAGACATTAAGAGATTCCCCATTCTTAACGCCCAGTTAACTTAAACGATTTTCCCAAACACACATTAAGTAAACAAGATATTAAGAGATTCCCCATTCTTAATACTCATTTAACTTAATGGTTTTCAAAATTCCACAGAAAACAAACTCAAACGTACTTTCATTTATGTATGATATTGATGAATGTTTCATGGAAAAATGAATTTACCTCATTTATGTATGATTTTGGGTAAAAGGAATTTGTTGTGTTTGAGTGATGGATTGTGTTGATTTGTGTCGTCGTATTCGACGTGTTCATAATTGATGATTATAGAATTTGAGATGTGTTTTGTGTGGTTTGTGTGGAAAAATGATTTGATGTGTTTTGGTGAGAATTATGGATTGAATGTGAAAGTATGTTTGAGCTTGTTTTGTGTGGAATTTGAAAACCATTAAGTTAAACGAGTATTAAGAATGGGGAACCTCTTAATGTCTTGTTTACTTAGTGTGTGTTTGTGATAATCGTTTAAGTTAAATGAGTATTAAGAATGGGGAATCTCTTAATGTCTTGTTTACTTAATGTTTGTTGTGAAAATCGTTTAAATTAAATGAATATTAAGAACGGGGAATCTTTTAATATTGCATTTACTTAACGATTGTAGTGGATAGAGTCAAGGTACTCTCAGGCAGTTCATAGTGATAGTGGTTACTGAGGTGATGCCATGTGATTTGTTGGTTCATCTTGTCTATGTTGGGATTGTCGAGTCAAGGTGATGCCATGTGATTTGTTGGTTCATCTTGTCTGTGTTGGGTTTGTCGAGTCAAGGTGATGCCATGTGATTTGTTGGTTCATCTTGTCTGTGTTGGGATTGTTGAGTCAAGGTTATGCCATGTGATTTGTTGGTTCATCTTGTCTGTGTTGGGATTGTCGAGTCAAGGTGATGCCATGTGATTTGTTGGTTCATCTTTTTTGTGTTGGGATTGTCGAGTCAAGGTGATTCCATGTGATTTGTTGGTTCATCTTGTCTGTGTGGGTATTGCGTTGTAACTGTTAAGCGTTCTATTTTGAAATTATGTGTAAGTGTGTTTGAATCAAATTTATGATTGTGATGATATCACTAAGAGTTATGTTTTGGAATTGTGTGATAGCATGTTTGATTGCAAAACTATTTCGAAGTTCATGATGTTGTAGTGATTGTGTTGAAATTGCTAAGTGTTAAGATTTGGAGTTGTGTATGAATGTGATTGAGTTAGTTTATGTATTTTTAGAAGAATAAGCAAGGAAATCGATTTCCCAATTGATTTGATGAGTTACAGGGACTTCGCTAATTTGACAAAATCGATTTGCCAATCGATTTTGTAATATGTTTTACAAAACCATTTAAGAAATCGATTGGTAGGTATCCTGTTTTCTTGAATCTTGAAAATTTATTGAAACAATCGATTTACCAATCGATTTGGCCATTACAGTAGCTCAGCTATTTGGTCAAAATCGATTTGGCAATCAATTTGATGTGTTACAGGGGCTCAGCTATTCATTCAATCGATTGCCCAATCGATTGATTTAAGCCCAGAGTTCAAATTTTTCAGAACAACCTTCAAGCAATCGATTTCCCAATCGATTTGCTTAGTGGAACCTCTCATTTTGAGTTAAATAACTGTTTGCTCAATTGGTTCATCAATGGATTGGTCAGTTGTTTATTACTTGATTGATTTAAGACTTATTTTGATTTCATTTTTATTGGGCAAGTATTATATGAACTTTTAGCATATGGAAAACCCTTTTTAGGTGCATGCTAGGTTGAAAGGTTATTTGTGCATTTAAAAATTTAAATGTTATGTGTTAACTGTTAATTTCGGTTGGTGACCCTTTACAACTTTTGTGGAAATCTGGGCTTTGCCCTCAGATGAGAGCCAGGACGATCCTACCGGTTCGTACCCTACGGATGGGAATGCTTGACTGGAGCTATGATAGGAGGATCCCACGGGGCGCGTGGAGATCACTCAGGGTGTATAGTTTTTGGTAGAAAGATCAGATTAGGTTGACATAGAGGGAACAAATATCTTTATTTTGAAGTGCGTTTATTTTGGAAGATTGTATCTTATTAGCATTGTCAGCATGACATCCTATGTTTATGGATTCCATGTATCACTGGCCGTTGTGTAAATACTTTGGATTTATATTTCGAGAAACTTTTCCGCTGCTTGTAAATTTTAATGACTTAAATATTTATCCAAGTGTATTACCTCACATATTTCTCTGTTTTATTTTAATTTATTTTGAAAAAAAAGTACACCCTCGCTTTGAAAATCGGGGTGTTACACTTGTTAGCAAACAACTAGTGCTAGGTCTTCCAAACAGAAAATTTACTAAGGACAAATTATGTGACTCTTGTGAGAAATGTAAATTGGTCAAGTCCTCTTTCCCACCGATAGACTTAGTACAATCTAATAGAGTTCTACAATTGATTCACATGGATCTATTTGGTCCCTCTCAAGTAAAAAGTTTTGGAGGAAATCTTTATGGCTATGTTTTAGTTGATGATTTCTAGATATACATGGACTTATTTTCTGTCTCACAAAAGTGATGCCTTCTCAATTTTCAAAAAATTTGCAAATCAAGTTCAAAATGAGAAGAATCAGAAAATAGTTTCCATTAAGAGTGATCATGGTGGAGAATTTCAAATGGAATCTTTTGAAAATTATTGTGATCAAAAAGGAATTCAACACATTTACTCAGCCCCAAGAACTCCACAACAGAATGGAGTTGTAGAAAGAAAGAATAAAGCTCTAGAAGAACTTGCTAGAACAATGCTTAATGACTCTAGGCTTCCAAAATACTTTTGGGCTGATGCAATAAACACAGCTACTCATGTGATAAATAGAGTTCTAATTAGGCCTATCCTTAAAAAAACATCCTATGAAATATACGAAGGTAGAAAACCAAACATTGCCTATTTTAGAGTCTTTCGATGCAAGTGTTTTGTACTGAATAATGGAAAAGAGCATCTAGGAAAATTTGACTCTAAGGCAGATGAGGGAATTTTTCTAGGATATTCACAATCTAGTAAGGCCTATAGGATCTAAAATAAAGGAACTAAAACTATATAGGAATCTGTTCATGTAAAATTTGATGAAATGTTTACCAAAAAACTTGAACAGTACCCCTCTTACAGTTGGTGATTCTCTTGATGAAATTGTAGAATCAGATCCAACAGAACCATATGAAAAATTAGCTCTAACTAACATTGATTATATAGAACCTATAAGGGAAGATGACTTACCTAAGGAATGGAAATTCAACAAAAACCATCCTATTGACAACATCATAGGAGAAATTTCTAAAGGGATTGCTACTAGAAAATCCCTTAGACACTTCTGTAATTTCACAGCTTTTGTTTCTCAAGTAGAACATAAGAATATAAAAGAAGCTCTCTTGGACAACGATTGGATAATTGCCATGAAAGAAGAGCTTAATCAATTTGAGAGAAACAAAGTATGGATCTTAGTTCCTAAACCAGAAAACAAACATATTATTGGAACTAGATGGGTGTTTAAGAATAATATGGATGAGAATGTAGTAATAACAAGAAATAAGGCTAGACTAGTTGCTAAAGGCTACAACCAGGAGGAAGGTATTGATTATGATGAAACTTATGCTCTTGTGGCCAGATTAGAAGCAATTAGGATTTTGCTTGCTTATGCTTGTATCATGGATTTTAAATTGTATCAAATGGATGTAAAGAGTGCTTTTCTGAATGGAGATATCCAAGAGGAGGTTTATGTTAGTCAAACTCAAGGATTTGAGGATCCTGCTTTTCCAAACCATGTTTATAAACTAACAAAAGCTCTCTATGGATTGAAACAAGCTCAAAGAGCTTGGTATGAAAAACTCAATAATTTCCTCAAACAGCAAAATTTTTTTAATAGGAAATGTTGATAAAACACTCTTTATAAAGAAAAAGGGCAAAGACATTCTGCTTGTCCAAATTTATGTTGATGACATAATTTTTGGATCCACAAACAGTAAGCTTTGCAAAGAATTTGAAAATATGATGAAAGGAAGATTTGAAATGTCCATGATGGGAGAATTAACCTTCTTCATAGGATTTCAAATCAATCAAAGCAAAAATGGTATTTTCCTAAGTCAAATCAAGTATTATAATGATCTCTTAAAGAAGTTTGGCTTTGATAAATTTAAGTCTATTGATACACCCATGAGTCAAGCTTGTCATTTGGATAAAGATGAAAAGGGAAAATCTATGGATATGACCTTGTTTAGAGGCATGATAGGATCTTTATTATATCTTACAGCTAGTAAACCTGACATTATGTTTAGTGTATGCCTGTGTGCAAGATATCAAGCTAATCCTAAGGAATCCCATCTAAGTGCAATCAAAAGAATTTTCAGATATCTAATAGGAACAAAAAATCTAGGTTTATGGTATCCTAAGGGATCAACTTGCACTCTTGTTGGCTATTCTGATTCTGATTTTGCTGGTTGCAAACTAGATAGAAAAAGTACATCTGGTACTTGCCATCTATTAGGGAATTCACTTGTATCTTGGCATAGCAAGAAGCAAAATAATGTTGCACTTTCAACAGCTGAGGCTGAATATGTAACTGCTGGAAGTTGTTGTGCACAAATATTATGGATGAAACAACACCTTTCTGACTTTGGTGTTGATCTTGGAACTGTGCCAATAATGTCTGACAACACTAGTGCCATAAATATCACAAAGAATCCTGTTATGCACTCAAGAACAAAGCATATAGAGATTAGACATCATTTCATTAGGGATCAATACCAAAATGGTAATATCATGTTTGAATATAATAATACATCTGATCAATTAGCTGATATCTTTACCAAAGCCCTACCTAAAGAAAGTTTCTTCTATATTAGAATGAAACTTGGTATAATGGATCAAAATGAAATATGATCTTTTTAGAAAATCAATTGAGACATTGATGTTTTCTCTAAATTTACTAACTTGCAATAGATAAGTCGATTTGCACATCGATTATCCAGTGTCAAAATTTCAAATCAGTATTACAAAATCGAATTCACAAGCGATTTATGCTACAAAGTTTCTCAATTGTCAAAATATAAAACACGACAATCGATTTCATAATCGATTTAGTGATCTGTGGTAGCAATAAATACTGAACCAAAATCGATGTGACAAAACATACATCAATCCAATCGATTGGTGAATCGATTGAGGATATGGAAAATCATTTTAAAAAATCAATTTCATAATCGATTATTTCTCCCAGAAATCCAAAGATTTGAGAAATTTTCCAAACTCAAACCCGAGCATCGATTTTGTCAAATTATAAAAACTGCGAGCCAAATAAGTTGATTTGGAAGTCGATTGGAATACCTGCACAGGTCAATATCTTTAAAGAAATCCATTTGGAAATCGATGCTATTATGAGAAGTTTTCCTGAACTAATATGGGAATCAATTTGGACATCGATTTATCCATTGAACATTTGCTTAAGAAAATCTATTTGGGAATCGATTTGCAATATGACTGTTGCAAAAATACTAGCCATTGGAGGCCACTGTAACTGAAACCTTTCATTTCCCTCCAATAGCGGTAACAAAATCGATTTGGAAATCAAAGTTCCCCCACTACTAATCTGCAACATAATGATGTTCAACCTGAGCCAACTGCTAATAATGTTGTTGACACACAAGCAACTAAATATACAACCCCTATCAACCTTGATAGTTCTGAACCTCATGGTGAGGAGACACTTGCTAAGGCTAATATAGCAGTCTCTACCTCTCCCATTGGTGATAATGAGGAACAACCCTAGATTAGTTGTTTAGGCTTTTGTTTTCTTTGTTGTTTTGTAATTGTTCTTTTTTTTTTCTTTCAATATATCTCTTGTAATAGATTTTGAATCATTATTCTCTCTTGTATTATCTTTTTGAATTTAATGACAAAGGGGGAGAATTTGAATGAATTTAACTTGGAGAATTTGAATAAATTTAACTTGTGCTTATGCTTATCTTATCATGTATACTGAAAATTGAATCTGAAATTTGAAAATTGAAATGAATTATGAATTCTATAATTTGGGGGGAGTTTTAAATAGGAGTTATTATAAAGTTAAGTTTTAATTTTGAATGTAAACTCAAAGTTAAATTGTATGTTTGTCATTTAATAAAAAAGGGGGAGATTGTAAGATATATGCCTCCTTGACTATGATTTTGATATAACTTCCAAACATACAATGTATATGCATTATCTAATTAATCTAATAGTTTGGGTTGAGATACATTTCAGGAAAGAATCAAACACTACACTTGGACAAATCTTGGATCTCAAGCAATCAAGCAAAGATTGATCATATCATACAAGGCTTGAAGATTATGTGTAAATTTGTCTAGTGTTCATAGTGTTTATTAGTTAGATTAATCATTATGATTTCACACATCTAATATTTGCCAATTAAAACTGAAATCATAAAATAAGTGTGTTAATCAATCAATTGGTAAATCAATTGGTTAATCGATTTTCTGGTTCATAGAACAAAGTTTTCAATGAGTTAATCGATTACTTAAATGTTTTTATCAGATCTGTGTTCTATGATTAAAAGAAATCGATTTGGACAATCGATTGATATACTTTGGTAAATCAATTGGTTAATCGATTTTTTGATTCATAGAACAAAGTTTTCACTGAGTTAATCGATTAGAAAATCGATTACTTAAATGTTTTTATCAGACTTGTGTTCTATGATTAAACGAAATCGATTGGACAATCGATTGATATACTTTTCTTAAGTTACAAGCTTTCTACTAATCAATTAGTTAATCAATTGCATGAATGAATTAGTTCATCATTTATCAGAAACATATTGCATAATCGATTGGCACATCGATTATAATTAATTATCTGAGTTACAGGGACAAATAAGTCGTTTGGCAAATCAATTTGATTAAGTGTTTGAGTTACAAGTGTAAGATATATGCCTCCTTGACTATGATTTTGATATAACTTCCAAACATACAATGTATATGCATTATCTGATTAATCTAATAGTGTAAGTTGAGATACATTTCAGGAAATCAATCAAGCAAAGATTAATCATATCATAAGGCTTGAAGATTATGTGAAAGAATCAAACACTACACTTGGACAAATCTTGGATCTCAAGCAATCAAGCAAAGATTGATCATATCTTACAAGGCTTGAAGATTATATGCAAATTTGTCTAGTGTTCATAGTGTTTATTAGGTAGATTCATCATTATGATTTCACACATCTAATATTTGCCAATTAAAATTGAAATCATAAAATAAATGTGTTAATAAATCAATAGGTAAATCAATTGGTAAACCGATTGGTTAATCGATTGTCTGATTCACAGAACAAAGGTTTCACTAAGTTAATCAATTGGGAAATCTATTACTTAAATGATTTTATCAGACCTGTGTTCTGTGATTAAAAGAAATCAATTAGACAATCAATTTGCAAATCAATTGGTTAATCGATTTTCGAATTCACAGAACAAAGCTTCACTGAGTCAATCGAATGGGAAATCGATTACTAAAATATTTTTCATCAAACTTCGGTTCTGTGATTAAAGAAATCGATTGGACAATCGATTGAAATACTTTTCTTAAGTTGCATGCTTTGCACTAATCGATTAGGTAATCGATTGCATGAATGAATTAGTTCATCATTTATCAGAAACATATTGCATAATTGATTGACACATCGATTTTAACTAAATATATGAGTTACTGGGACAAGTCAAGTCGTTTGGCAAATCGATTGGAATAAATGTCTGAGTTACAGGGAGAATTTAGCCCATTGCCAAATCGATTATGTCAATAAAAGTGAGTCGACTGAGTAATCGATTGTTTTGATCTCGCTGTTTGAACAAAACAATTATAATCGATTATTCAAATGATTCTGATATGAACTGAGTATTAGTATCTGATATATGCATTAAAAGAATCAATTAGCAAATCGATTAGTTCATCTATTTCAAGATTCAAGAAAAACAAGAAACGCGATAATCGATTAGGCAATCGATTAAGCTGGTATTACACATTAATAAAATCGATTAGGAAATCGATTTGTCTGAAGTTGTTTCTGAAACTATAAAAACTGAATCAATCACAATTTTCAAAAACAATACAGAAACAAATAGAAACTTAGAATTTCATTATCTTTTCGAAAAACATCTGAGAGAAATTCTTATAACTCACAAATATCATTGGCAAATACTAAGTGTGAGATTTCATTGTGATTGAATCAAGTGTTCTTAGTTCTTAGTTCTTTTTGAAAGAACAATCTTTTGTAAAAAGAATGTGTGTGCAAATCCAGTATTGTGAAACTGGTGGTCATCGTTTAGGGTGTGTGTGATCATCAAAAAGAGATCTCAATCTGATCTTGCTAGAGCTTGGCGATTAGTTCTTAAGGATATATTGGTTGTTGTAGTAGTTTGATGTTAAGTTAGATGTATAGGCATTGAAGTGCTGGAAAGTCTGTAAACATACTCAAATCATTACTAGTGAAGGCTGAAATCATTGAGTGATTTCAGGACTGGATGTAGACTATCAAATTAATAGTCGAACAAGTATAAAAATCCCTGGTGCACACTTTTCTATCTCTATACTCTTTATCTTGATAATGCATGTGTTCTTGAATGTTTGTGAATCTCTGTTTGGAATAATCTTTTGAATCTATCACTGTTAAATTGGAATTAATATTAAATAAGTTGGTTTTAATATTAAGTTGATCACTGAGGAAGAAATTGAATAATTTGGTTAATAATATTGTGTATAACATTCTAAGGATAGAGGCCATTACACCAACAACAAGGAGAAATTAGCCCATTGCCAAATCGATTATGTTAATGAAAATGAAACGACGGAGTAATCGATTGTGTGATCTCGCATTTTGAACAAAACAACTATAATCGATTATTCAATCGACTCTGATATGAATTGAGTATCAGTTTCTAATATATGCATTAAAAAAATCGATTAGCAAATCGATTAGTTCATCTATTTCAAGAAAAACAAGAAATGCGAAATCGATTAGGAAATCGATTGATCTAGTAATACGCATTAATAAAATCGATTGGGAAATCTATTTGTCTGAAGTTTTTCTGAAACTATATAAACTAAATCAATCACAATTTTTAAAACAGTTAGAAAGAACTGAAAGTTTTTCATTAGCTTTTCGAAAAGTACACTTTGAGAAAAATTGTTGTAACTCATAAACATTATTGGCAAATACGTAGTGTGAGAATTCATTGTGATTGAATCAAGTGTTTTTAGTCTTTTTGAAAGAACCATCCTTGTTAAACAAAGAGAGTGAAAATCCAGTATTGTGAAACTGGTGGTCATCTTTTAGAGTGTGTGTGATCATCTAAAAGAGATCTCAATCTGATCTTGCTAGAGCTTGGTGATTAGTTCTTAAGGATAGATGTATAGGCATTGAAGTGCTGGAAAGTCTGTAAACATACTCAAATCATTTCTAGTAAAGGTTGGAATCAGTAAGTGATTTTGGGACTGGATGTAGACTTTCGAATAGATAGTTGAACTAGTATAAAAATCCCTGGTGCACACTTCTCTATCTCTATACTCTTTATCTTGATAATACATGTGTTCTTGAATCTCAGTTTTGAATAAGTTTTGAATCTATTATTGTTAAATTGGAATTAATATTAAACAAGTTGGTTTTAATATTAAGTTCATCACTTAGGAAGGAATTGGATAATCTAGTTAATAAAACTGTGTACAACTTCCTAAGGATAAAGGCCATTCCAACAACAAAGGATTGGTAATATTTATTGATATTTGATGTCTTTATATGGTTTGCATTTTAAAAATATTTATTTTCTTTATTAGCTTCCATTATTGAAACTTGGAATTTTGGAAGACCGACACATGTTTGTGAATTTTGTGGAGCTCTTCACTGGTACGAAAAAAGAATGGAAAAGAGTAAACACCCTCAACATCCAAAGTTTTCTGCATGTTGCATGGAAGGTCGGGTGCTACTTCCATTACTAAAATTTCCACTAACTTTGCACTACAACTTGCTTGATTATGATGGAGATAGTGCAACAAAAAAATATCACCGTAAATTTATAATGCGACTTTTACTTTTACATCTATGGGTGGAAAAGTTGACTGTGGAATCAACGGGCGACCCTTATGTCTTTCGAATCAATGGACATACCTACTACCTACTTGGGTCTTTATGCCCTGAGAATGGAGAAAAGGCAAAATTTGCCCAACTTTATATACATGACACCGAAAATGAGATCTCAAATAGATTAGGTTTTATCCAAGGTGATAACGAAAATAATCTTATTTAAGAGAAACTTGTAACAGACATTTCGCATTTGCTGGACAATCACAATGTCTTGGTAAAATCATTTAGGATGGTCAGAGATAAATATGATCACCATGATGTTAGAGAATTGAAACTAAGATTGCTTATCAATAGGTTGACTGATGGGAGAGAAAATAACCTGCCCTGTTGCTCAGAATTTGTTGCGCTTTAAGTTGATCAAAGCTCAAATAAAGAAAGACATCCGGATATAATTGTTGAATACAAAACAACTGGTCTTTAGAGAATTATAGAATTGCACCCAAGTTTCATGGCACTACAATACCCATTATTATTTCCATATGGAGAAGATGGTTATAAGATTGGAATAAGTCATCGAAATTCAAAAACAGGGAGTTGTTATAGGTGAAAAACTGGTTACTATGAGACAACATTATTCTTTTCGCTTGCAACAACGAGTTGGAGAGGCACAAACATTGTTACGGAGTGGGCGTTTGTTCCAACAGTACATGGTAGATGCTTATGCTTCGATCAAAGAAGTTAGAATCAATAGGATTAGAAAGAATCAAAAGCAATTGCGTGCAGAACTATATAATGGATTAAGAGATGCTATTAATCAAGGAGACGTCATGACAAATTCAGTTGGTAGAATGACAATCCTTCTGTCGTCTTATACTGGTGGACCGCGATATCGTGTTCAAAATTACCAGGTAGGTAATTATTTCACTATCTATATTTAGTCATGCATTATATACATACCCAACAAATCTTTGTGACTTCCAATATATTTTTCTTTCCAATAAATCCCCTTTCATGCTATTCTTCAACTATACTTAGGATGCATATATTAGAATTTTATAAACGTCTCTCTAAATTGACAATCATTTTTCAAAGACGTATTTGTTAAGTCAGTAACTAACAATTGAAATCATACTCAGGATGCAATGGCTATATGTCAATATGTTGGATATCCCGACCAATTTTTAACATTCACATGCAACCCAAAATGGCCAAAAATACTATTTTTCCTCGAAACTGTTAAAGGACAAAAAAGTGATGACAAACCCGACATCATTAGTCGTGTTTTCTCTATTAAGTTATGGGAGCTAATCAATGATATTAAATGTCAATAAATATTTGGTAAAGTCACAACAGGGAATATATTTTGTCACAATTTAATTCATTTTAGTCTTTGATTACTTTTTTCTTTTCTCTTAACTATATTGTGGCTCAATTGGAAAAATGATTTTGCGTAAATATAGATAAGCCCATATAGATGAGGACACAAGTTGATATATACATGCAACAATGAAAAATGCAAGACAAAATAAGAGATTTTTCTATGATAATGAATCTCGTAAAAACTGATAAAGAAAATGAAAGCAAAAATTAGAAATTAAGTATTCTTTTTCTATATTCCTTTCATTGAATTTGTGTCACATAAATGTAAATATAAGTATAAAAATGAGTTGAATCAATTTTACAGACAATCTGCATAAGTTTCACTATAAGTACATGTAATTAGAAGTTTTAAAGTTGTTGGTAACAGATCTCTGAAGGATAGTCCAATAGGTTAGCCAGAGACATTGAAAGGAATTATATGTAGCAAGTGTGAAAAATAGTTGGTAACATTTTTATTTGATATCTAAGAAATACACAAAGAATACTAGGTAGAGAAATTTCAAATACACATTATTTTTTTCAGATATTTACCAACAAATAATTTCTGATAAAATGTATATAATGATTAATGAAACTCAGAATCATGAGACTTTGTTTATTTATTATACAATGCAGATCTTTTTTTGGTAGCCCTTCCTATCTATACGTCTCCATTTCTTTTGTCACTCTGGAAAAATTATTTTCTTATGAAACAATGGTATTTTGAAGGGTGTAACCCATCTAAAATATCAGATTAATACATGAGAGAGAACTTAGACGATCGTCGTGAGAAAATGTAAATCCATATTTTGGTAACTTAGGTGTATCGTTGATCTCACCATTGTTATACTAGGATGAAAGTAAAGCTCTTTTCTATTTAACTGGTATGGGACTCATTGCACGTATTTATCGGGTTACATGTAAGCGTACCGAACTAAAAAGTCTCTAAACTATTTTTCCATCTATTAAGTTTGTTTTGCCGATAATTGTATCTATTAAGTGATCTTTATTATTTATTAAATTAATATAATTATTATAATTAATATTATATAATATTTCTTTTACAATTGATAATAAAATCAATTGATTGAATATTTTTGCTCAAAATCTATGAATATTAAAATAGAAATTCCCATAATATTTTATTTATTTCATTCTTTTTAATTATGTGTTTCTTTTTTTTTTAACAGTTGTGTACACCGTTGAATTTCAAAAAAGAGGTTTGCCCCATGCCCACATATTAGTGTTCTTACATTCCGAAGATAAAATGAAAACACCATCTAAGATTGATGATACTATATCGGCAGAAATTTCGGATAAAGATATTGACCCTCTTACTTTTAATGCAGTTGAACGATTTATGATACATGGACCATGTGGTATTTTAAATAAAAAAATCTTCATGTATGGTTAATGGAAAAATGTAGGAAGCACTATCCAAAGAGTTTTCATGATAAAACATCAATAGATGAAGATGGGTTCCCTATATATATGCGACGAAATGGTGGTCGATATATCTTGAAGAATGGCAGGCAACTTGATAGTCGTTATGTGGTCCGATACAATAAACATCTTTTGATAAAATATGTTGCCGATATTAATGTTGAGCTTTGCAATCGTTCTAGATCAATTAAATATCTTTTCAAATATATCAACAAAGGTCTTGATCGAGTTAGAGCAGTCATCTCTAATGTAGAAAACTTTGGTAACAGTTCAACAAGTTCAATGCACTTTCATCATGAAATTAAAGAGTATCTTGACTGTAGATGAAAACTTTGAAACCACGATGTTCACAGAGTGGATGAAAATAAAATTTGTAGACATGGAAGCTCGACAACTAACATATGTAGAATTTCCTACTAAATATGTTTGGAACAAGAGTAGCAAAAAGTGGACCAGACGGAAAAATGGAAGGTGTGTTGGAAGAATATATTGTGTTCCTCCAACAAGTGGAGAAAATTTTTATTTACGAATGCTCTTAAACAAAGTACGAGGCAATCGATCATTCGAAGATATTAAAACTGTTAATGGGTTTGTATATCTAACTTATAAGGACGCATGTTATACACTTGGTTTACTAAAGGATGATAAATAATTTGATGATTGTCTTAAAGAAGCAGCGACATGGGGTACTGGAATTCAACTACGCTAGCTCTTCTCAACAATTTTACTGAATTGTATTGTTATTAATCTAGGTTTGCTTTGGGAATCTAATTCGAAGTTTCTTTCTACAGATATTTTATAGAGGCAACACCAACTACTAAACTTCCCCGACCTCCATTTGTCAGATGACCAATTAAAAAACTATGCGCTTTCAGAGATACAAAAACATTTTAGAAAGGTCAAAAAGTCTTTTGATGATTACAATGGAATGGCCATTCCCAATAGAATGTAATTGAGGAAACGAACAACCGTCTTATTATGAAGGAGCTAAATTATGACATGTTAAAAATGCATGAAAAATAATCTCAATTGCTACACGATCTTAATTCAGATCAAAAGGCAATTCATGATTTTGTTCTTCAATCAATTACCTTGAACTTTGGAAAGTTACTCTTTGTGTATGGTTCTGGTGGAATGGGAAAAACTTACCTTTGGCGAACACTACATGCAAAATTAAGATCGGAAGGTAAGATTGCTCTAGCTGTTGCAACTTCTAGCATTGCTGCTCTATTACTACCGGGTGGCCGAACTGCACATTCTAGATTTCAATTATCTTTGAATCCAAATGAGGCTTCAACATGTTCAATCAATAAAGGCACATGTCTTGCTGAATTAATTATGCAAACATCTTTAATTATTTGGGATGAGGCACCCATGGCTAACAAATATTGCTTTGATGTAGTAGATCGATCACTTCGTGATATTATGAAAGGAATTAAAGAAGACTACAGTTTGAAACCATTGGGTGGAATAACTACTGTATTGGATGGTGACTTTTGTCGGATTTTACCTGTAGTTCGAAAGGTGATAGGCCGACATGATATGATCCAAGCTTGCTTAAAAAATTCATATCTTTGGAAATAATGTGAGGTTCATTTGCTATGTAAAAATATGCAATGCAATCAAATGAATTGGACTCAATCTCAAAAGATGCAATGCAAAACTTCACATATTGGATACTTGATGTAGGTGATTGGAAACAGTGCTCGGATATCGGAGAATCATGGATATCAATAGAACAAAAGTTGATGCTCCAAAATCACATGATGGTGTTTAATCTATAGTTGACGCTATTTATCCAAATTTAAATAGCCACATTGGGGACAAAAGTTACCTTGTGTCGTGGGCTATCTTGACACCTACAAATAAAATAGTTGACGATATAAATCAACGCATTTGGAATAATTTCACAGGCAAAGAAATGATATATTTATCATCAGACTTAATTTGTAAGGCATATTTCAATGTTCAAGATCAAGATCTTCTTTACCCTACTGAGTTTTTGAATACACTCAATTTTACGGGTTTGCCATCACATATTTTAAGGCTTAAAAAAGGAGTAGTAGTTATGTTAAGGAGAAATTTGAATCAAGGAGATGGGCTATGTAATGGTACAAGAATGAAAATTACACAACATGGAAATGGTTTGTAGAAGGAGAAGTGTTGAGTGGATCTATCATTGGAGATAAAGTTCTCATTCCAAGAATATATTTGTCGCCTTCAGAATCCAATTGGCCTTTTACTCTTAGTCGTAGACAGTATCCTATATCATTATGTTTTGCCATGACAATAAATAAAAGTCAAGGACAATCATTGCAACATATTGGATTATATTTGCCTAAACAAGTATTTACTCATGGACAATTGTATGTCACCATCTTGAGAGTAACCAATCGAAATGAATTACAAATTCTTAGTAATGACGATTAACAACCCAGTGAAAACAAGGTCTTAAATATTGTGTGTAAAGAGATTCTTTAGCTGTTTGTTTACATGATTGTGCAGGTAACACAACAACACTTTTATACAATCTTTGTTACCGACTGTTTACTCAACATTTATATATTTAACAAATATTTTAAAAACCAATCATTTTTCTATTATCGTTATTTTGATTTTTATATGTCATTTGATTGTTGGCAGCTACATTTGGATTTCAATTGTACTCAACTCTCCGTCTATATATCCTTCAATTTTCATTTTACCAACTCATAATTTTTTTTCTTTAATTTATTAGAATTCTATGACAAAATGGGAATGTTATGTAGACTGCAAAAACAAGAATACCTTTAGACATCAACATGGAGGAATGCTTGCAGCCTCCTTCGTTCCGGGTTAGTTTCACTGATGTTTTTCATCGGGTTAGTTAAAAATAAAGTTATTCTTATATATATATATATATATATATATAAAGTCAACATACACCTTATGCCTATTAGCGAACATATAGAGGGTGATATGAGTGGTCCAACAGAGGATGCATAATTTTATCTTTAACATATTTTCATATCATTTTAAGTTTTTCTATTTGTCCAACACATATTTTTACAAAACAATATTGTAACATGAATTATCTAAAGCGACCATTTGAGTATATTTGAATTTAACTCTTGGTTATAATAACTTCTTATACAAATATTTCTAATTGCATATTAAAGCAAAACAAATCAACAATAACAACATAAATCGACAGAAGGTGAAGATTGTGGATGTTTGATCCTGTGTTTTTGTTTATTGAATTGAATTGAGAAGATGTCGTCAACCCCATTAGAGAGGTACAAAAAACATGCCCTAGCTGAGTCTTTACCAAAAAATCTACAGATACCCAATTGTCCGCAAACAACTAAGCTTCGTTCTTAGAGAAGCTTTTAATCAATTACCAACGATTTTGCAATCCCTCTTATTCCAAGACTCTCTCTGTCTTCCGTCTCCTCCCACAATACCTTTATCTTCTCCAATATTTCTTCTTATTCTTTTCTTTCGTTAATCAAATTAAGATATCATTCTTATGTATGTATTTTGTTCTCTTCATTTTTATATTTTGTATAAATTAATGTGCCAATGGAATAGTTATGCTTTTATTTAGTATGCTATAGTGTATATAAAACCCTGAAATGTATTTTCACTTTTCTAGATATGCAATCATTGGTCTCAGCGGGGATATCCTGATGGTAATACAGTCTTTCTTTCCACCAATAAATTTTGGTATCACCTTCTTTTTTTTATATTTTTGTATTAATTTTTTATAAATAAATTTACAAGAATTCACACTTATTTTTTTAGGCTATAACTTACGATAAAACTTATTTATCTCATCACTTTCGTACGAGACTCACTACTACATATTTATTAATGGCCTCCATAGTTACTCACAAGGTAACAACTTCTTCTTACCATTTAAAGTATCCCTAAAATTGTATACGCTCCATGGTAGTTCTAAAATTTGTATGTCTTCTCTTCCTTGTATGTTCTTCACTTATGCCTTTTGTTTTATTATTTATGTTCTTTACTTGATTAATTATATATTAAATTAATTGGTAGCATAATTATTGACTCATTTTAATATTATCAAGCTTAAATAAGTTAAAATTATTATTAATAATTAATTAAAAGTATTACTTTAAGACTAAATATGTAATATTTATAGTGTTTTATCGTGTTTAATATTTTACATTTTATAATTAACTAAATAAGATGCATATTATTTTGTCAATTGTTTTTATAAACTACAAGATTCGTGGAAATTTTTCAAATTTTAAATCTTAAAATTAATGACTTTGATCATTTTAATCATTAATCTTTGTAGAAATTGTAAATTTTTTTAATTTAAATCACATATATTATAATTTTAATTTATAAACATTCAAAAAATTATTATTATTATTATTATTATTATTATTAT